>OY992881.1:95874428-96031928 GCA_963921405.1 Cepaea hortensis | reverse complement strand
TACGTTTTATAATTGATTCCGTAATATGCTTTAGAATTAATCAAAGAAAATGAGGGGCTGAGTTGTCTCGAGGTACGTTGCCCGCCTCGAGTGCTGGAGGTCCCGGGTTCAAACCCCGGTGAGGGCCGGGATTTTTTCACGTGGACTTCTAGTAACAAAATTTCCCCTGGTCTCTGGGTAGTGAGATCAGACGGCCGTGTGTATTGTTGCGCACGTAAAAAAATCACTTGGCAGTTGGAAATCGAAAAAGAGTAGCCTAACGGCGCTGCCTGGGCAAAATTTCAAGTTACAAATCTACTCAAAGTATTTCAGGATCCTCGCCGGTGCTACGGAGTTCGTGGACTGAGCTGAGATTCTCCGGACTCAGGTTTGGGTTAGGGGTAGAACGGAGCACTTCTGGGTTATACCTGTGTGCCGTGATGTTGATCCGTCAACTAAACAGTATCAACGGATGAAAGACAGCTGGCACAAAACTACAAGAAAGTTATACAGTAATGTGTTCTGTGTTTGTTGTATTTCATCCATCTGTTGTTGCTGTTGTAGTTTGTGTATTTTTACTTTTTTTAAATGTTGTTGTTGTTGTTGTTGTTTGCAGATAAAGAATTTGGTCGAAACGTTTATTTTCTGTGTCTCTTGCTTTACTTGCTGAACACCGTAGTTACATGGTACGTTTATTTGTGTTTGATCACATACTAATGGCAGTCACCTTGTCTCTAACTGTTATTACAGAGCTAAAGAAAGATATAGGTATTTCAAATCGCGACAATAAAGAGCAAACAATACATGACAACACACACAGGCGAGGACGAATACAACTATGTGAATTTAGTTTTTGATGTTTGTGAACACGAGTGATTGTAACCGATCTCTGTCATTGCTATTGGGTATACACAACATGCTGCTTTGCTGTTTGGAAACCACTTCTTTCTTCTTCGGTTTCTTATTTTGTCCAACTGTTTTTGTCGTGAAATGTCGCAGAAAGGATGTAGATGCCTTATTGTCTCAACTTGACTAATTCTTCCTGGGTCGTCCCCTTGTCTTGTGTCCTCATACTGTCACGTAGAATTATTAAGCTGATCTAGTTCCATTATAGGCAAATGTACTGGTATTTGTAAAGTCTCACTACACTTTGTATGTAGAACCAATCTGAAAAATGAAGTACATGATGTCATCGAAATATGTGCTCAAAAGTCCATCGTGAAACAATATATAGAGAGTGGCTGCCATCTGCTGAAGTAATTCTTTACACTCCAAACAGAATGGTGTTATCAACAGAAGAAAGAGTTTTTTTTTTTTTTTTTTAAATTTGTTCTATCTACAAAGTGTAGTGAGACTTTACAGACACCCTTATAAACAATTTAATTCGTCGGTATTCAATAAAGATAGTTATCGGTGTTATCCCTGCACTTGTTCTTAGTTTCTCATTGGGCTATCTCTTTTTGTTTTTTTATGCAAATGTGTTTCTGATGCATCTCGGTTCACATGATGTGATGCTACACCTTTGTAAACCACCACTAGTTTATAATTGTTATAGGTATGATTCTCTGTACGATATGGTTATGCCGCCTACCTAGCGCGCCGAAGGTTGTGGGTTGAGTGCAATTTTCTCGGAGACTCCAGGGGGTCGTCTCTAGAGCTACGGAGTTCGTGCTCTGTGCGACGCTATCGGCAGGAAGCCCATTGAAAAGCTGACAGAGACATATGGGATAAAACTCGGTGCAATAAAGTCGATCATCTTGCCTTTTAAACCTTTTTTTATTTTGCTTTTGTTAATTGTTATTGTTTTGTTTATAGTAAAGGATCACTTTCGTTCCATACAGATATATTCATACGTGTCTCAGTCACTTCCTATAGATCCCCAGTGTCTTCCACGAGATCACACAAATATCAACAAAGTGCACGAACTCCGTAGCACCGGCGTAAATCCAAATATATGTTTAGCAGTATTACACAGTCTGTAAATATTCTTTTGTTTTGATGCGATTTCAGCTTATACTTTATTTTCCTAAGCAGTGGTGCATGCGCCGGCTTCGTGGCTTAGAGGTTAGCAACTTTTCTCCGTAATCTCGTATACTCTCGTAGGTAACGTGACGACGGTGAGAATCAGAAGTGGTTCGAATCGCATCGGTAACTTACGGGGTATGTGAGCCGGCCGCTCAGAAAGCAATGGCAAACTACTGAGCGTAATCTTGCCAAGAAATCAACATACAGCTGAAAGATGCTGGTGTTGACAGCGATGTCCTGTAAAGGATATGAAAACAAAAAAGAGTGGTACATACGGCCTGCTAATTTGCAGGTATTTTTAATGCGTACACGTGTCTTGCGAGATTGTCTTTCTATCCCGAAAAAGTTAGGCGTCCGTTCATGTCCCAAGTATCGGGGGGGGGGGGGGGGGGGGGGAAGAGGAGGAGTAACCACACTTTTCTTATCATGAAAAAAAAAAAAAACCAAATCAGGTCCGCGCAACCCAGAGATGGACGTCGTAAAATCTAAGTCACTCCACAACCTACTATATTTATAGGTATGTTATAGTTATAGGTGCCGGTCTCCCTGGTCTAGTCGTTACACGACTTTCTCCGTAATCCCGTCTACTATCGTGACTAGCGTGACGTGCGTGAGAAACGGTAGCGGTTCTCTCCGCGTCGGTAACTTGCGGAGTATGTGAGCCGGTCGCTCAGAAAGCAATGACAAACTACTGAGCGTAATCTTGACAAGAAATCAACAATCAGCTGAACGATGCTGATGTTGACAGCGATGTCCTGTAGAGGATATGCGAACAAACAAAAATATACTTATAAGTATGCTACCTTTATGAATATATTAATGTTGTGCATTTGACATAGTTATGATATATGGTTATTAGTTTGCTATCCTTATAAATGTGTTGTAGTTATAGGTTTGTTGTAGTTATAGGTACGTTATAACTATAGGTATGCTATTCTTATGACTATATTAAAGTTATTATTATGATATAGTTAGAATATTCACTTATTAGTTTACTGTCCTTATAAATGTACTATCCTTATAAATATGCTATAGTTATGGGTTCTTTATAGTTATAGGTAAGCGATACTTATAAATATGTTATAGTGATAGGTATGTTATAGTTATAGTTAAGTTATCATTATAAATATGTTTTAGCTATAAGTATGCTATAATTATACAAGTGATAATGTTATAAGTAAGTTATAGTTATAGGTATGTTATGTTATCGTTTTAAATGATATAGTTGCAGTGATATCATAAATATGTCATAGTTATATGAATGTTATATTTATAAAGAAGCTAAAGTTATATGTATTTTATTGTTATAGCTGTGTTACAGGTATACGTATGTTACAGTTATAGTTTTATATGGGAACCGTGACAGAGTTGTAGCTAGACGCTAACCTGCCGTACCTGTCGTCTTGTGTTCGATACACATTAGGACGGTTTCTAAACTTTAAAATTGTCCTGGTCCCTCAGGAGGACCCAGCCTAAATGGACACCAGGACATGTTTTAGGAAGTAAAGGTGGCCGGCGTGACACCGACCACATCCTCCTGTGAGTGCCGTTTGGTCTATACAAATATACTCAAAGAGCCTTACTGATAAATATGCTATAGTTCTTGGTATGCCGTTCCAGTGGCTTTATTACAAAAGCGTGAACGAAACATTAACAGGTGTGGTAGAATTAAACAAAGCATTCAGTTTGAATGAATTATGCACCATGGGTTGGTCAGAAGAATTCATCGTAGGTATTTAGGCAAGCATCCCATTGCTTAGGTAGGCGGCGAATGCTGTCCGCAAAAAAGAATTGTGGCTGCTCATTGAACCAAGTGTTTACCGCGTTCATTACGTCTGCATTTGTGTGAAATCGTTGCCCCATGAGAGCATTTTTTAGAAGCCCGAACAAATGAAATACACATGGTGACTAATCAGGACTATAGGTTGGATGATGCAGAATTTCCCACTTCTTCCTTGTTAATGCTCCCTGTACAATCTTTGCAACATGCGGACGAGCATTATCGTGCAACAAAATCACACCGCTAAAAAGCATCGCGGGTCGTTTATTCTTGATGGATTTTTGCAGCTTGTCTAGTGTTTGCAAGTAGTGGGTAGAGTTAATGTTGACGCCAGGTTCTTTAAAGTCGGATAACAATAGCCCTTCATGGTCAAAACACGAGGTCAGCATAACCTTACCAGCGGAAACCTGTAACTTAATTATTTTTTTTTTGGCTTTTGGTGATCCAGAATGCTTCCATTGCATGCTCTCTCTTTTGCTGCTCTGCTCAAAGTGGTGACACCATGATTCATCGCCTACCACAATGGGGAAGAGAAATGCACCACCCTCCACTCTATAACGCAACAAGTGGTCCAAACACCATCCCATGCGTTGCTCATTTTGGTGGTCGGTCAACATCCGTGGTACCCACTGTGAACACACCTTCTGATATTACAGATTCTTGCGAACGACCTTTTGAATTGTCCCAATTGATACATCAAATTCTTTCGCTAGCGAACGTATGCTTCGACGACGGTTCATCTGTACTGTTGCATGAATTTTGGCGATGATTATTTCTGTTCCAACAATATGCGCTTGACCCGGCCGTCGAAGATCTGTCGTGAACTGACGTTCTTTCCAATACATTCATGCCCAGTCTTCGACACACATTTGTTACCGTACGCTGCCTGCATTCTTCGATGAACGACCTCTGGTCGACATCCTTCAAATGAACGAAACTGAATCGCCGCTCTTTGGGCTTCTTTGGACGTATTTTGGATCAATCCAGCCATTTTCTCAACGGTCAGAAACAGAACCTATGTATCATGGGACGATAAGAACGTGCTCTTTTATTAATTGATCAGTACTTATCACATGACTATGACATGATCATGTTCAAAGTACGCAATTACGCGCGGTGCGGCGAACGGATTTCAAATGAACGCCCCTTCATTATATATATATATATATATATATATATATATATATATATATATATATATATATATATATATATATATATATATATATATATAAATGTTATAGTTTTAGCTATTTTATAGTTACTGATCTGTCCATGGCTCATTAGTCATGGTCTCAGTTTGTCTGATGGCAAGTATGCCCCGTCTGCCCTTTGCTAAAGTGGACACCATTAAACAATAAAACCAAACGTATAGTGGTAATGTCCATTTAGAAGCTTTGTCTCCTGGCACCCAATATTTTTTGGACCCAGTCCGTTACAGGTTGTAGTTAACAATATGTGATAGTTATAGGCATGTTATAATTATAGGCATGTTATACAAGCATAGATAAGGTCAGTTAATTTTTGTTTGCTTTCACGTACGTTGTATACCCGAGGATAAGAAGTAAATTCAAACATCGTATGAATGTTTTAATATTGTATATGTTATTGTGTCTCAGTGTTCTGCCATCTCGTACGCGTATACACGCCCCCCCCTCTCCCCCATCCCCCACCCCTGTATCCAAGAATGGAATGTTCCTACCTAATTCGGCTATGAGAAGAGAATAAAATAAATTACAAATCATTACTTTTTGCTACGTGTTATGCTTATTGTATTGTGCCACCTCCTCGTTGAAAGTGGGCTGTAATGCCTCACCAACACCTTCAATCCGGCGTTTTAATGGTGCATTGAAAAGGTTTCTCCGAGCCAATATCTCGATGTTGTCACCCCACTAGTAACTTTGTCTTCTATTTGCGCACTTGCCCGTACTTTTCCCTCCAACACTCCATTAGCAGGACCATTGCTGATGATAGGGGTGTTTAACTTCCCGGTTGTAATCCAGGAAGCTAGCAAGATGTGATATTGCAACAACAGCATCATCAACAACAACAAACGCCACATTCCATAACTCATTCGATGATTTGATGAAGCTCATATTTTAGACAGTTGTCAGTTATCAATGATTAAATTGCACTCGTGGAAGCAAAAGACAGAATTAGGTATCAACAGGCACTGTATATTCGTAATCCCGCTTACCCGCTTTCGAAACACAGCTGCGTGCGATTTGGCAGCTGACCGCGTTGCGCCGGGATGTAACGAATTGGTATGGTAGCCGGTCGTTCAGAAAACAATGGCAAACTACTGAGCGTAAACTTGCCAAGACATCAACAACAGTGAAATGCTGGTGTTGACAGCGATATCCTGGAAAAAAAGGATATGCCAAAAAAGGCGTAGTATATATTATAACAAATCAAAAGGTAGGGGCACATCGAGGTTCGAGCCTGCAGTCTCCGTATAAAGACAGTATTCAGATATGCGACTATATTTGTCATGCTATGGCAGTCACCAAATGGAGTACATATCTACAGATATTCCTGTGTATCACGTCTAATATCTATTCTCTAAATATTATTAATATGCCAGCATACACTGAAAGATTAAGACATGTCAATTCCCTAGACACTAACCAGATTTGGTGCAGGTATATATCTAATTCAAAATATATATTTAAAAAAATAGTATAACAATATTATTTAAAAAAAAAAACAAACAACTGGAAAAATAATTGTATGTTTCAGAAGAAATAAAACATATACAATGTATGTAAAGTTCCCTTTTACTGGAGGTATGGTGTCCCGCTCGAGTGCTGGAGGTCCCGTGTTCAAGCCCCGGTGAGGACCGGGATTTTTTCACGTGGACTTCTAGTAATAAAAATTTCCCCTGGTCTCTGGGTAGTGAGATCGGACGCCCGTGTGTATTGCTGCACACGTAAAAAAAAATCCCTTGGTAGTTGGAAATCGAAAAAGAGTAACCTAACGGCACTGCCCGAGCAAAATTTCGAGTTAAAAATCTACCCAAAGTATTTCAGGATCATCGCCGGTGCTACGGAGTTCGTGCACTGAGCTGAGTTTCTCCAGACTCAGGTTTGAGTTAAGAGGAAAACGGAGCACTTATGTATTACACCCGTGTGCCGTGATTTTGATCCGTCGACTAAACTAAACTAAACTAAACGCATAAGGCGCACTGGACATATAATGCTTGAATATTGAGCACAACCCACTACTGGCAACGCCGATCGCATTCTGGTATGAACCTAAGGCCTATCCACGTCAATATGGAAGCACTATACTCGAGTTTCGCCCTCGTTTGAGCTCGTCAGTAGTGCATATCCCTGACCGGATCTGGAAACAGACCCGGATCACGCGTGTGAAGCGGGTGTGTAACCACGCGGCACACACTGGACGCACCAAATTATCAATACAGAACATCACAACGCTACCCATATAATGCGTGGCTCATATTTTTATAGACCAATCGGAACGTGACCATATTTTTATACACCAATCGGAACTCGGCGAGTGACGTGGTCAGTACCTCGCTGGCCTCCTTCTCTTCCAAAGACATTTCTTCGTATTCATGTTAGGTTGGACCTGCCTGGGAAACCCAACTCAGTTGGAAAAGGTCACATTTGCAACCATGCAAATCGAATAATTGAGCACCGCGCGGGCAGGCGAGTGCCTAGCCATCGCGCTGTCACGTCTCACACAAAACGTACAGTAAGATTACAAGAAAAATAATGGTTATTGTATTATACTTCCAATCTTTGGTATAGTTGACAAGTTTTGTTATTCTCTCTTGCTTGTGGAACCTGTTTGAACTGCACCATTTGTGGTTTTGCATCATCATCATCATCATCATCATCATCATCATCATCATCATCATCATCATCATCATCATCATCATCATCATCATCATCATCATTCAGTGCCTTGCTGGTTGGCGTGGGCGATCATGCCTCTCCACAAATTACGATCTCCGACAGCATGGATCAATTCGTGTATTGACTCCTTCCCATACCATGACACAAGACTGTACATAATTTTCTCACGCTGTTATCATCCATCAGTCTCTCCACAAATCTTTCCGGTTGTCACAGCATGTTCCAGTTTTTGTCTTCTGATAATGTGGCCAAGGTCTGTCTTTTAGACACAGTCTAATGGAGTCAACCAAATACAAACCTGCGAAAGGTAAGCGGAAACCACCATTGTATTTACCCGAGACAGTCATGTCTCTCAGCAAAACTTGCAACACATTCTCCTTATTACATCAAGTGACGGAAAATTTATAGCCCGTGCGCTTTCTCTTGTCCCCGAACCACGTGGTTAAAGTTGGTCCATGCTTGGTTATGCCTCATTTCTAAGTCGCGTTTTTGGTGATGTGGCTCTAGTGATCGAATGAAATGGAGAGTCATGACCGCCCACGCTTTCCGGCATGGCACATGATTGATTAATTGATTGGTCGTGATTTGGGGCTACTATACATATAATTCAAAGTATAAAAAACATAATTATCGTAAAATAAAACTGTATTTTAAAATGAAACAAAACGTACACAACAAAAAAAGAAATAAGAGTTCCCTTTACATGCATTAGGTGCATTGGGCATATCGTGTCAGTACCGTATTTGTGTAGACCAATCAACACTCGGTGGCTGATGTGTCAGTGTCACGCCGCCCGCCTTTACTTCTCAAGACATGTTTTCGTACCCAGTTTAGGATGGGTCGACCGGGGATCCCAGCCCAATTAAAAAAAAAAAAAAATTCGAATCTGCATCGATGCGGATCCAACCAGTGACCTCCGGGCCATGACGCTACTGCAGCTTCCAAACATGGTATTGTAAGATTATACCAAAAATATCATGATTATTTTTATATACTTCCAATTGTTGTTATATTTGACCCGTTTGCGTGTGTTTGTGTCTATGTGTGTGCGTGTGTGTGCACTCCTGTTTACTGAACCTCGTTGAACTGCACTATTTGCGGTGTTGCAACTTCCTGGAACCATGACTTCAGTCACTGTTCTGTATATGCCACAGTTACGTTCAATATTGCCAAAGTATTTCAGGCTGCAGATACAATCATTCTGTTCATGAGCTTTCTTCTTCCATGGTCAGATCTGGTAGAATGTCCATATTGTGTTTTCTTCTTCACAACCCCCCCCCCCCCCCCCCCCGATATTCTACGCACACTTATGGTGTATTTAATTTGAAAAGTTCCGATTGTATTCTTTTTCCTACACTGTTAATTTCGCGTGAATCGCTTCCACACATCTGGATTGGCTCTATATAACTACTAAGTACTCTTTCTCTCACTTTTATTGTAGTTACATAGTAGGTAAGTAGTAAAGTTTATAGCAAGTACCTTCATTTAATTATATGCTCACTATCCATGGAAATAAATGTAGACACAATGTATATAACTAAAATGCGTTACGTTTTTTTTTTTTTTTTTTTTAAATGTGTATTAGTTTAGTGGACGGATCAACATCACGGCAAACAGGTGCACCCCAGACGTGCACCGTTCTACTCCTAAATCAAGCCTTTGTCCGGAAAATCTCAGCTTAGTGCACGAGCTACGTAGCACCGGCGAGTAACCTGAAATAATTTGGGTAGATTTTTAACTCGAAATTTTGCCCGGGCAGCACTCTAGGCTACTTTGTTTTTCGATTACCAACTTCCAAGGGATTTTTTACGTGCGCAACAATACACACGGGCGTCCGATCTCACTACCCAGAGACCAGGGGAAATTGTTGTTACTAGATGTCCCCGTGAAATAACCCCGGCCCTCACCGGGGCTTGAACCTGGGACCTCTAGCACTCGAGGCGGACACTATACCTCGAGATCACTCAGCCCCGCCCCCCCCCCCCCAAACATGCATTCAATAACACGAAATCGAAATCTATATTGAAAGAGGGAAACATAAAATGACCGGTGTAAAGAGTGTATCTACTTTCCCGCCATCAGGGCACAGGAAGTTTATGAGCGAGCATCTCTGAACCTTTCGGCTAACACTGATCTCTTAGACTTTTCCCGGAAGTTGTAATACGTAGGTTTAACTGAGAGAAACAAAAGAATTTCCGACTTCCGAAAAAAACACCTCATTTTTGTTTTTATATTTAAAAGATGAATATTGACATTATTGTATCTATTTATCATCTTGGGAATATGTACTATGAAAAAGTTGACGGTTCAATCATTTTATCCTATTGAAGCAACATCGTGTTGGGTGATTATAAAAAGCTGCTGTATTGCCATTTGCGTCATTTCTAAATGTTAAGTCTGTATGCCTGTTATGTTTAATTGGTTCCTGTTTTGTTATGATCTCACAATATACAAGAAAGACACGAGTTCACTACTTATTTAACCATGTCACATATATGCACTTTATTTCTGTATTAATAACCTTTTATTAATCTAAATTACATCAAAATACAAGTACCTCTGAAGTCGGAGTGGGTTCATCTGATGGCGAGAGACACTGGTAATAGTGAAAGCTAATCCACATGCAAAAATTAGTCCAGGGCACTAGAAGTGGTAGCACGTGTGTCACCGCCTCACTAGCATATCTAGTAAAGGGCTGCAATTCCAGCCCAAGGGAAACCATTGAGTCGAGCAGGACCCAAGTAATCTAGAACCTTCTAGATAGAGATGGTCACCAAGTCCATCTGCAGGCAAGCTAGTTTTTTATACAGGGTTTGTTAACAACAAAAAGGGCACGTTAATTCGTGATTCCGGCGCAACTCTCTGTGGGGTGAGGAGAACATTGATAGACGCTAAAGACTACACAGACAAACATGTGACGTGTCGCACATTTTCAGGTACAATAGAGAAATATCCCCTTGCTTTGGTCGAAATTCAAACACCATTCATATCGGGGCAAGTATTGTGTGCCATCCTTGAAAATCCCATCGCGGATATTATACTTGGTAATTTACCCAACATACATCCTTGCTCTGAAACAGAGATAAAAAGGTGGGAGCAAAAACACGGTATCCACCACAGATGCGAGCGCTATCGCAATAGGAGGATGCTTGATGCAGGAAATGGATGGCATAAAACACCCAATTCTCTATGTAAGCTGCAAACTAAAGAAGGCTGAGACTCGGTATGCCACAGTTGAATTAGAGTGTTTAAGCCTAGTGTTTTGTATATTGAGATTATCGAAGTTCCTCTTAGGGAGTCACTTTGTGGTCCTCACTGACAGTTCGCCATTATTAGTCCTTAACCAGGGGTCGCCTAAAAACCATCGGCTACAAAGATGGTGTCTTCTACTTCAAGATTTCGACTTCGAAATCCGCCACATCAGAGGCACCGACAACATTGTGGCTGACCTTTTGTCACGGCAAGTGAATGCGCCAGTAGAATGACTCTGATCACATCGACCATTAGCCATACTATAAACTGTGATACTTTTAGTCGGTTGCATATTACAGTGGAACTCTACACCTGCTAGAGTACTCTCAGTGATTAGTTGAAGTACGACACCCAAGAACATGATACGTTACTTTAAGAACTATACCATCAAGTGCCTAAGCGCTAGAATGATTCCAGCAAGAAACAGTAACTGTGTTTGTGTCAACCAATAATATCAACCAACGAACTAACTTCGAATTCTGTACGAACTCGTTATATAGGACATTAAGAACATGCCATACTTGCTGTTACTACGTAACTTTACTAACAGCCGAAACAGAACGACATCGACGACAACACTCAATAGAGATCCATACTAGCTTTACCATTCATGGCATAACACGCTAGCGACAGGAGGACGACGCGCACATCATCGTTGGATTTAATTAATTAATTAGTTTAGGATTAAATATGTATTATATTTCCATTATTGTTGTATATAAATTGTATTCACCTGTAATTTGTACATATTCGACATTAATATTACAGGCGGTACCATTCCTAAGCTAAAGAACCGTCCTATACAATTGTCTCTATTTAAATTATAACCCATTTGTGAGTCATCGTACAAGAAGTACTTATTTTCTTAAATGGCAAATATCGCCTAGCCCATTTTTTCTAAGGGCAATAACACGTACCTCAACTTTAATTATATATTTTAACCAAATACTATTTTTAATAAAAAGTGAGTGAATGACTGTGTGAATGGATTAAATGAGAGAACGATACACTTAGCGGACAAATTGTACGCAAACCGTATTTATTTTAATTTGTCTGCGTCTTTCATGTAAATTGTATGACTTGTCTAATTTGTGAATACATGTGTAGTACTTAGTTTAATAGTGAGTTAATATACTTAGCTTAGCAGTTAGGATACATCTAAGCACCACTACTTGGAATGCCTGTTCATGTATTGCACACAGTGCAGTAGTTCATGATTGAGGTTATCCCAACTCGTGACGCTTGGAAATACGCCACACATTCAGCACACACAGTACACAAACCTTAAAACTCAACACTATCAAGTTAAAATACAGTCACTTTATTAGAAACATCAACTAATTAGTCAAAGCACACTAACAAGCCAACAGGGACACTTGTAGTATGAGGGGGATAAAATAACAAGGTAACTACATATTTAGCATTATATAACATACGGGAGTAAAAGTGTATAGAAATACACACAGATCAAGATTTGAAGGTGTACTTATTTAGCCAAGACTTCGGTCTTGTTAACCCTCTATTATATAGGGGTTATTTGTCTGGGTACCATTTTGGGTACTATGAGAAGGGCAAGTTGTAAATACAACTACTAAAATGCCACGGAACTTCGGTCTGATAAGCATATTTAAGCACACGAGAGACAGGGATCTCTGCACCAAATCAGACTAGTGTTGTATGGTAGAATACATGAGTTTTTAGTGCTAATAGGTAGGTTGCCAGGTTACTATCCACCAAACTACAACACCAACTGTAGGTGAGTCGGTGACAGAATTAGAACGGATCTAATTCCCAACAACCAATCATATCACGGGGGAGGGGGGATCCTGTCACCGCCTCACTAGCATATCTAGTAAAGGGCTGCAATTCCAGCCCAAGGGAAACCATTGAGTCGAGCAGGACCCAAGTAATCTAGAACCTTCTAGATAGAGATGGTCACCAAGTCCATGATTCCGTGGACACTGATGTGGCCCGCCTAATGCGGGGTCCACGAGGAACTCGGACAGAGTTACCGCCCGTGTCGGGTTAGGACACGCGGAGACCGGCAGAGGACGAATGGACTTGAGAGAGGCAACAGGGCCTGCCTTCGAGGGACTCTATAGATATCAATAGATATATAGACATAGGCTAGATAGTTTGCTAGACTGTATAAATGATACTTATGTGTTTGATGTTTACTATTTGGGAGATGTAATCGAGCGCGGGTCTGTTTACCCATTGCGCCAACGCATACTGTATATGTAGATACAATAAATATTCGATCTCATAACGAACAGATTTATTGTTGCCTGTATGAACCCAAGTTTAGTTACCTAGATACGAGCAAGACTATGACAACGTGTATGGACTACACTTGAGTTCAAAGCGAGCGGAACCAAAACAAGCAATCATCACCCTCTACAGCAGTGTTTCCCAACCTTTTTTGTGCCATGCCCCACTTAAGCCTTTCTAAAATTCATATTGCCCCCCCCCTCCCCCACCCCACGCCCCCCCCCCTTCCTCAACATAAACATTATTTTTAATATTCAAAAATTGAAATGTTCACTAAAGAAACTTGAATGATAGGTTTTAGGAAGAAATCACTAGGTAATTATTGAGCAAACACAGTAAGTAAATTTTCAAAACATATAATGGAGAACTGAAATTCAAGTACAAAATAATTTTAATGAAAGATTTTTCTATATTATTTTAATTATTAGTAATTATTTATTATTTAAATTTAGTGAGATCCTTGCGCTTGATGCTTGCTGCAAAGAGATCTTATGTTAGGTTTTTAGGTATTTAGTTAACTTCAGTCTCAAGTCTCCCCGTTTTGTTATATTCAGCCGATTTCTTCCATTTTCGAATTGCCCCCCTTAACAGTCAAATTGCCCCCCTGTGGGGCGTGGGCCCCACGTTGGGAAACACTGCTCTACATGATCTCAATGACTGAAATTCAGTTCCGCTATCTCACAGTTCATTCATTAATTAGGTCAGTCAGTCCGAAGACCACGTCCGTCTACAGTATCTTATTGTCAGTAGCTCTCTTTTGCACAGCATAGGCATGAACCCAACGCCATTGTGTGCTTGTGTTGTGCAGTTTTTCCTAGGATTTCATCTGTTTCTCTTGCAGTGGGATCTTTAAAGCACGTTGAAGCTAATATGTATATAATCTTTACATGCATATGCATAAGTAGCAGCCATATTACACTTACATACAGGGTGTATTTTTATGGCCTTTCAGGTTTTTAAAATATTGCCGTTCAAAGTTTTGTATTTACCTACTTTGTTGCATGAACTCCACAGAGGATGAATACAAAACTTGGAACGGCAATATTTCAAAAAACCTCACAATCATTACCCCCCCCCCCCCACACACACACACACACACTTACACACACACACAATCACACACACACATACATATATATATATATATATATATATATATATATATATATATATATATATATATATATATATATATATATATATATATCGTTGTAATGTTGCATGTCCTTTGCATTACGTTGCGAGCAATCAAAACTTTAATTTTCTATATTATCGTACGTCCAGTAGTTTGCCATTGTTTTATGAATGAGACGTCAACTTTTTAAGACCAACGTAATGCCGATGTTTTTGCTATTGTTAGCGTATTTCTAATTCTTCTGCTAATCAAAATGTAATCAATCTGGTTTCTAATCCTGCTATCAGGACTCCTCCATGTCCATAATCTTCTTGGGTGTTGCTTAAAACAGGTGTTTCCTACAATCATTTCCTGCTCTTTTGCCCACTCTACAAGTCTGTATCCTCTTTCATTTCTCTATCCTAAACTATAGTTTCCTACTGTGTATCTATCACAATCATTAACCCTCCCTCCACCACCCACTCCCAACACACACACACACACACACACACACACACACACACACACACACACACACACACACACACACAAACAAGTACTACAGGAGACAAAATGAAAATCATAAATTGATTAGAGAAATTAGAGTAGGCAGTCAAAAGATTTAGGACATGTTATGAGAAGAAATGAATTGGAGAACTTAGTGACAACTGGCAAGATCGAAGGGAACAGAGCAAAGGGAAGACCGGTTCTGCACAACGGAGGGGTATTCCAGACTTTCAAGGCCAGACCTCACATGGAAAAAGTCGGACGCGGACAAAGAGAAGGCCCTTCTTGCACGCTACATAGAGCAGACTGACCAGAAAGACGAGCCCGCCAGACAGAGGACCACAACGACACTCTCTCAGTTGTGCGAGGAGGCCGGGACGTGCGAAGAATATGCAATCCCTGCTGAGGCGTTACGCGCAATGCTCAAGAAATCACCCAACACTGCACCAGGCCCAGACGTCGTCGGATATGGGGACCTACTGACGATATCAGATGATAACATGGAAGAAATGGCCAGAGAATTTAACACCAGTATCCAAAGGGGCTTGGTCAAAGAGGAATGGCTACACAGCTACTTGTTACCACTGCCAAAACCTAACAAAGACCATTCCAAGATATGCAGCTACAGAATCATAACGATGCAGAACACTGCTGGCAAGCTACTGAAGAAAATTCACACAGTCTTGCTGGTGATTTGGAACAACTCGGCTGCTTCCCGCCCACACTTGGAGGATACAGACGTAACAAAGAGTCATGGCTGAATGCGGCAGTCTTTGCTCAGGACGTTTATGAAGGGTTTCAGAGCAGAGAAGAAACATGTCCGGCTGCCATAGACTTAGGGGACGCATACAATAAAGTATCCTTCGAGCACTTGATGCAAACCCTTCTCAGACTGAAAGTGCACTCTCACCTTATACGATGGACAGCTGCAGTCCTGTTCTAGAGGAAGGTGGTGCTAAGATGTGGGAGTTCTCTTCTGAGCCGACAACGATATGTCCAGGATTGCCGCAGGGTTCACCACTGTCACCAGTACTATTCAACGTATATACGGTGCCGATCACTGAACAGCAGTTGGACGGGAGAGGTAGGACTCTGGTGCACTTGACTATCCCTACGGGCGAGCGCTGCTCCTATGGAGCACCCATTTACGTCGTTTCTCTGATTATCGATGAGTCCACACAACATGATTTTCTTGGCATCTGTAAAGAAGGTAGTTTGTCATTGCTTTCATTTCCCAGCAGTGACCATACTGGTCAGTGACCGTAGCCATTGTCTCCGCAAAAAAGAGATCCTCTGCCTTCCGTCGTGAAGGTGGAGACCATAACCTACAACTATCTGTCGGCTGATCTTCATCTTTATCCACCACCTGCACGCATGACTTCACGTAACCCTGATCAGGGGGCTAAACGGGTATTCCATCTTGCCCAAGGGTGTCCCGTTGGCTAGCGGAGGGAAGGAGGCACCTAACTTCTACTTTGATAGGGGATACCCCTACCCCGCTACCTGGATATATATATATATATATATGTGTGTGTGTGTGTGTGTGTATGTGTGTGTGTGTGTGCGTGCGTGTGTGTGTGCGTGTGTGCGTGTGTGTAAGTCATCGTGTGTATGTGTGTGTGTGTGTGTGTGTGAGAGAGAGAGAGAGAGAGAGAGAGAGAGAGAGTAACGGTGGCCTGAGAGTGGAGAGAGGGTAATAAAATAACATAGGAGATGTTTTCATTATACATAATTTCTTTTGCTCTACAGAATACTATGTTTCAGCAGAAAATCCAAGTGACGAATCAAGAACACATTCAATTACACCTATACACACAGGTGGCGGCCATGAAATGACAACTGTGCTGCTAGAACTTCGAGAGAACTAATATTTTCCAGACAAAGTATGTGGTTTAATTATCCAGTTCTGTTATTGTGAACAACATAACAGCGCTTGCACTCATTCATTTATCTGAGCAGCATAAGAACTAATTTTTGTTCCGAATGAAACATTATGAATGGAACAATCTAAAGATAAAAGATAACATTGTTTTTGAATCGCCGGAGAAAATTATGCAACAGTAAATTGTGAGATGTACAACTGATGCAACTCCCCAAAATGTGAGAATTTCACAGTGGATTTCGTTGATCGCAAACTTGGACTTTTCTGTCTACGCAGCGTGTAAATCGAGATTGATTAAATTAACTTTATTAACGGCGTTCGCAATCAATTTGAGCTTTCTGACAACGTCCCAGTAAATTGTGGTGTTGCCAAAAACTTGCTGTGTGGAATATTCATTAATAAACAAAATAACATCGGCATCATCATCGTCCACATCCCGGCTGTTGTACTCGACCGAAGCCAAGATCCATGTATGATGAACGAACACGCCTATTTCCACTGGGATCTACTCCGACAGCCGCTGCAGTCGTCACAGTTTGGTATGGGAGCGCCTTTCTTTGATGTCAACAGGTAAGCGAAAGTCAACCATGTTACCCTCTAACTCGAACTACTTTTCTTTATTTCTATGGGTGCGGTTCAATACCTGCTAATTCACAACTCATGCTTTATGTCAACGGCGAAATGGGCTTTTCAGCAATTATTATTTCTGTTTATTACTTTTATTAGCCGCCCCGTAAGCGAAGTTGATAGCAAATTGCATTCAAGTTTCACGAGCAGTGTTCGATGTCTAAGCTAGTCGCCTGCTAAGTGAAAGAAATATTGGCCTCCTCTCCCCTCATGCATTCAGGCCTACAAAATGTGACAGTTCTATCACATTACAGAACCATGGCGTGAAACTGCTTATAGACAAACTTTTAAAAAAAAATAAACAATACTCTTGCTGGCAGGTGAAAAGACATACATGTTTGGAAAAAGATAATTACGGAGGAAGGTGAACAGGGGAAGCGGAAAAGAGGCACACGGCGTAGATGGCTTCATGATGTGACAGATTATAATTGGCTCACGACAGCATAAGAGACAAGACAGACATGTGGCTTCATTTATTCAGTAGCATGTCCTTTACAGAACCTCGCTCCGATAACCTTCCAGAAAACCTCTCGAGCATAAGCAAGATGCCCCGCGTCCGATACACCCATCTGGAGATCATCCGCCACATCCTGCACCCATCTTCTCTTTGGCCTTCCTCTTCCTCTCTTCCCAGGCATATACCCCTCCATTACTGTGCTTTTAAAATTTTCGTGACGTTTCAAAGTGACCAAAATATTTCAATTTTCATTGTTTTATCATCTTAAATAGCCAACTTTTTTCAATATTCAGCTCTTGAAGTACGAATGCATTTGTACTTTTCTTTACCCAAGATATTCTTACAACTCGTCTATAACATATAGCTTATGATAGATAATTGAGACATTACAGCATCAGAGATAGGACATGTGGTTTATAACAGTTTATTGAGACATAACAGCATTAGAGACATGACTATGATTTACGATAGATATTTAAGACATGACAGCATCAGAGACAGGACATGTGGCTTATGATAGATAATTAAGACATAACAGCATCAGAGACATGACATGTGGCTCACAATAGATAATTGAGACATAACAGCATCAGAGACAGACATGTGGCTTATGATAGATAATTAAGACATGACAGCATCAGAGACAGGACATGTGGCTTATGATAGATAATTGAGACATAACAGCATCAGAGACAGGACATGTGGCTTATGATAGATAATTAAGACATAACAGTATCAGAGACAGGACATGTGGCTCACAATAGATAATTGAGACATAACAGCATCAGAGACAGGACATGTGGCTTATGATAGATAATTAAGACATGACAGAATCAGAGACAGGACATGTGGCTTACAATAGATAATTGAGACATAACAGCATCAGAGACAGGACATGTGGCTTATGATAGATAATTAAGACATGACAGTATCAGAGACATGTGGCTTATGTTAGAGAGAAATCTACAAAGACTGTTATGGAAAATATTCTGCAAAAGACACGGCGCTGGATGATGGTGACTCTTGGTATGACTGTGGTGTTGTAGTCAGTACTGCTGCCCAATGACAAAGTGGTACTGTGTTCGATCCCTAGTGACGACAAAGTTCAATTGTTTCTTGGATGTACATTTCTGATCTAATCTCATGAAATAAGCATTAAAGATGTAGAACAATCGAGAATAAAGTAGCGCCAAAGTTAGAACGCTTCTTATAATCCATGCCGTGAGACACGGGTTATCATTCTGAAAACAGTTTTCTGCCACGGGTGCTGCCAATCATGTCTGGCACTGACGTCCTTCGATGTCAAACTACCGAGCATCTTGCCTCTCAATTTCCCCCTGCCTCTCCTGCCCTGTAGCGTTTCCGTTGTGACGACATACTCCAGATTTACCCTTCTCTTGACATGCCCACAGAATTTGGACTGTCTTCCTCTGATGTGAGTAACCTGCTCTCTTTGTGAGTTAACGTCTTTCAAGATATGTTAATTACTATTTCTACCTGTCCGCGGTATTCTCATCATTCTTCTATAAAATCACATCTCCTCCGCTACCACATAATTCATCAGTTGTCTGCTAATTGTACACGACAGACACTTCTCTCCACAGAAATATAACAGCTGAAAATTGTGGCTCATCAAATGCTTTGAGTAGAAAAATTATATGAGTCTTCAACACCAGCGTGTGGTGTGGACACATGGGCATTGAGCAACACTGATCAGCACTGACTACTACGATGGGTCATGAAACAGGATGTCGAAAATATTTTCAGAAGACGGGATGCAAATAAGGACAAGCAAGAAACTCAATATAAATATGTTGGTGCCGAATTTGAAAGACAGACGAATTGAACTATCAAACAACATTAAATTATGCTGAAGCTATAGTGGAGGGAAGCGTTGAGGGAGAAGAGTTAGAGGGTGTGAAATATACAAATGGACATACAGTATCAAAATATTGTCAGGTATAGCCTAGCTAAATGCACATTGACGACCTAAGGACATAATCTGCTGAAACCACATTGCCTCCAGCTATAACTGCGGAGATGACACTGCAGGGTGATGTTGAGACAGTTAGCCTGCTATAATTTGACGTCGACAAATGGCTTACTAACAGCACACATCTTGACGTTTTATCTTGTATTTGCTCTAGCGTCATTGGCGGGCTATTGATAGCTCAGTCAGTGTACTGTAAATAGGTTAGGCCTACCCCGCGTCGCTAAGCTATTTCCTTGAAAGGAACACTTCTCCCCATCTAGCGGTCTCCCAAATAACTCTTTAAACAAGTCCACAGTATAAATTGGAACAGCAAACGCCAAAGCACTTGTGGTGACATCTCACAGCATGTTTTCTAATCCTTCTGTAAAGTGAAATGTTTTCTAAATTGTTTGCATTAGCCGGTCCGCAGCACCAGAGTAAACGTGTCTTCCGGGTTTGCATGGGGATTACTCCACTGATCTGCTCCTGTATCTCGCGTGGAGGTATACGGGAGCATCAGTTCCTGGCATCGTCCGATAATCTTCGTGTTTAAATAAAGGGTGCTGGATGCAGGACGCAAATAGCGCGCGGAGGAATTATTTATAGTAAAACATGACAGGCATATTAAACGTTTCCTATGTCTTTTAGAGACAGTTTCAAAAGTTAAAGTAAGTAAAGGGCCTTTTCACATACCTTAACATGTAATGGGCGTATATGTGAACCCATATATGCACCCATATGAACCCTGAATCCATATTTTGGTATACCAATCTGTATTCTTTGGGTATTATGCCGACTACCTGTTTTTCCAAAGGCTTGTATTGATACGCATGTTAGGCAAGGTCGACATGGCAACTAGTTACACGTTAGAAATCTTAATCCGCCCCATTGCAAATCGAACCCGTGACCAACGGGAGGCAGGTGAGTGACCAGACACCACGCTTAGGTTTGCCTTGGCCCACTGTAAACCATTTGATATAACTCAGGTACTGTGTGGGACAGACTGGGTTGATTAACAGCTGTCTGGAATAGTCTCGGTTGACGTAACAGCTGTCTACAATAGGCTCGATTGACGTAACATCTGTCTGAAATAGGCTCGGTTGACGTAATAGCTGTCTGGAATAGGCTCGGTTGACGTAACAGCTGTCTGAAACATAATGTATAACAACTCTCTGGAACAGAATTGGTTCACCTAATAGCTGTCTGAAACATAATGTATACTGACATTTTTGAACGGAGTTGGTTGACGCAACAGCTGTATGGAATAATTTGGTTGTCGTAACAGCTGTCTCGAATAATTTGGTTGACGTAACAGCTGTCTGAAATAGATTCAGTTTACGTAACAGCTGTCTGAAACATAATGTATAATCACTGTTAGGAACAGAATTAGTTGACGTAACAGCTATCTGGCGTAGAACCCGTTGACGTAACAGCCGTCTTGATCAGAGTCGATTGTCGTAATAGATCGGTTTTCAGTCTGGAGACTTAATAGGTCTGGTGGGATGGAATCGGCTGACATAACGCCTGTCTGGAATAGAGTAGATTTGTGTAATATCTGTCTGGAATATATTTGTTTAACGTGACAGCTGTTGGAATAGATTTGGTTGACGTAACAGCTGTCTGGAATAGAGTCGGCCGACGTAGCAGCTATCTGGAGTAGAATGAAGTGTAGGTCGAGATATTGTGTGAGACACAAAACAGTCGAATTTGAGCAACCGGTTCTAGAATTGTGCATTGTAAAACAGGCTCTAACAAATAGCACTATTTCAAAGAGGATAGATACGGAGTTCGTGCACTGTGTGGAGATTTTCCTTGTGTGATCTATGGGAGAAGACTGAGGCACTCACTGATGTATCCAATGTGCATATAAAATGTTCGTTGGCAAAGTCAAAATCTGTCACAACCAGTAGGTCACCACTGGCTAGCATAGCTCTCCATAGACGAAACATTGCTCTCTAGTTATGAGCTTCGAACGAGAGGAGCAAAATATGAATTCACATGGTTCTTATTTGCGGCGCATACTTCAGTCATGTCCCGGGTATTGTGTATTAGTATTGTGTATTTTAGAGGATATGAAAGGAGTTGCATTCGGAGGAAAAAATATCAATATTATAAGATATGCGAACGATGCAGTATTGATTGCTTACAACGAGCAGGGTCATTTGGTGGATGCGGTTACTATACACAGAGAGAGGCTAGGTTTGGAATTGAATTGTAAGAAAATATAGATCATTGTCGTCGCCGAAAAGATAGAAATAACACATTGTAAAAGCAAAGTGAATGAAAATATTCTTAAACAGGTGAATCGGTATAACTATCTCGGAACAGTCGTAACATCTGATAAAAGATGCCTTGCAGAGATTAGCTCATGAATTGAAATAGCAAAGATAACCTTCTACAGGCTGTTTAGAACCAATATTGTTGTATGTGAAACATGGTAAATTAACAGACAAGATGAAAAATATCTAAAGGCTGTGGAAATGTGATTTTTGAGAAAAATGCAAAGAATACCATGAACGGCCAGAAACTTAAATGAGACAGTCCTTCAAGCGACAAATGAAAAACGGATATTGATTGGAGAAATTAGACGTAGACAGTCGAGATTTTTGTGGACATGTTATGAGGAGAAATGGACTTGAAAATTTAGTGACAAGTGGCAAGCTTGGTGGGAAGAGAGCAAGAGGAAGACACAAGGATAAATACCTTGATGATTTGGCAGCATGGCATGGTCGATACAAGAAAATAAAGCTGATTCAAGACTCTGATCACCGTGTGAAATGGTGAACCATCACCACCAACGCCTGTCGGCATGGCACTTGATGATAATATTTCTTTTGTGTTTAGTGCGTTTTCTGTATAGTGATACCATTATACTCTGTGTGTACTGTAACGCAGGAATCCTCGGTAGCGCAGTGGCTAACCGGCTTGCCTGTCAGCTACGTAGTCATATGTTCGAAACCTCTCAGAAGTCTGCCACAGAGCTCTGAATCCAGGTCGACCCAGCCTAATATTACTACAAGGAAATTTTACAGGAAGTAAGGGGGTCCGGTTTAGCGCTGACCACGTCACTCATCGAGTTTAAACTGGTCTAATATATGGGGCTAGCACCATATACCCAATATGCCTCACGACATGAAGAGGGAGCCTTTACTTTCCTATCTTTTGAGTTAGAGAGGTGCATAACTGATTGGAACACCCACTTCGGAGGAATGACAGAAGAGTTAGCCTCTGACATTACATTAAAACATCGCTTGCAGTGTATGCGCGTTGTTCTGGTGTCGCTGTATCTAAATGCCTTTACTGTATTGGGTATGTTGTTTGAGGTTAGAATTGTTGCATGACCGAACCAGCTGGTATTTATTCTCTCAACAAAACACATTATCAATAATGAATCAACTTCTTTCCTGATAGTATCCTTTCTGGTCTTGAGTTTTCCTCTTACATGAAGTTACTGTGAAATTGTATCTCTGGCTGCAATTCTTCGCGTCTGATCGCACACATTCTTCATATCTCTTATAGTGGAGCATATAATTAGAATTCTTAGGTAATGGTTAAAAGTTTATGAACATGTCACATGTTAAAAAACCTTAGCTAGTTAGAAATTGTTAAGAGTAGATTGAACACTGTTTTCCGGTAGTGAATTTGAATAACGAAGACACAAACAATAGATTGCACTATTTATTGCCTTGCATATTTCGCTGCATCTAGTCAGGTACATACAACAGAATTCACAAACCATGAAGTACAATGACTAGATAACTCCTTCAAGCTGAAATTATACATATGTTCGCAGAGTAATGTCAATTGTCTACTATGGTAATTTCAAACTGACTATCATGTCGTTCGGTTTGCACACAACTGGCCTATGCAGATTAATCATGATGGCCTCTGCAATTAAAGTTTTCAGACGTCATCATGATTAATTTACTTAGAAATTCTTAGTTTTTGGTTCATTTTCCGGAAGTCTTGCGTCTTAGGTCTTAGCCCCATTCATAGACGTTCAGGTTATTTAAGTAGTTAGAGGGCTTGCATCAATCGGAAAGTGTGTGTCAGGTCTTTCGTATATAAATCCCACCCACAATATGTACATGCTGTGGTGAAGTGGCTAGTTCAATAACCTGCTGGAATTTAAATGGCAAGCGTCATACTTAACTACATCACCCAAAATGTGCCGTTTGGTAAAGGAACTACCGAAACAGAGTCAGATTCCACTCTCATCTGTGTGTGATGTGTTATGCTTTTAATTGCATATGGTTTAGGTCATATAATCCTGCTACTTTGGTTTATTATATGATAAACTACGAGCTTTAATCCAATAGCAGTTTGCCTTCAAAATATCGGAAACTACCTCACGGATCATATATACTTTCATTGTATGCAGCCTTAAACACAAGTGCATAATTTTTACCTTATATAAACACATACTTGGAGTGTGAATCTGCCTTGGCAATAGGTGTTTCCACTGGGTAGCACATACTAAATTGGCCTGTAGATTTAGATGTGAGCTGTGAATATCCAAATGCAGCTGCGTGACAAAACTAGATTCGGGTAATTCAGAAATAGTAGGTTAATTTTGTCGTGCAGGTAACATACCACATCTCAGAATTATGTGCGGCCATCCGCAGGTATATGACGTAATCACGCCCCACTGCTTCTGTGCAGTGTCGTTCATTGTGCATAAAAGCATAAACTTGCTGACATTCAGTGGAAAATACTGTTGTTGCAATCCCTCATATAATTATCATTGATGATACGGATACACAATCGCATTGTGCTGAGCAAAACGTGAAGACATAATACATCGTCATCATCATGTACCATGCCGATAAGCGTGGCGGTGGTGTTTCGCCATCTCACACGATCACCATAGTCGTGGATCAGTTATGTGTACATGTGTCGACCATACCACGTCTCAAAGCCATCCAGGTATTTACTTCTCTGCCTTCCCCTTGTTCTTTCCCCCTCAATCTTGCCAGATGTCACCAAGTTCTCCAAAATATTTCTGTTCATAACATGTCCAAATATATTTGACTGTCTACGTCTAATTTCCATAATCAGTTTACGGCTTTCGTGTGTTTCTTGTAGGACTTGGCCATTGGCTTTCCTGTCTGTCCATGGTATTCTATACATTTTCCTCATAATTCACTTTTCCACATACATCAGATGTTGTTCAGCTTGTCTGCTTGTCTGCTTATTGTCCTTATTACATTCGTACAAATGTACATGTTCTATGTAGCACTTGAATACTCGTTTCCTTGTTGCAAATGACATCTTTTTATTGGTCAGTATGCTTTCCATCTTGCAAAAGGCTACCTTTGCCATGGCGATTCCTGTTCTAATCTCTGCAAAGCATCTCCTATCAGATTTTATAATTTTTCCGAGATTATTGTACCGTTTAACTGGCTTAAGAATATTCCCATTTACTTTTATATTACATTGTGATATTTCCTTCTTCCCAGTAACTACTGTAATATGTGTCTTCCTACAATGTAATTCTAACCCCAGTTGTTCACTGTGTGCAACAGCCACATCTACTAAATTTTACAGATCCTGTTTATTGTCTGCAATCATTAATCTATCTAATGTTATTGATGTTATGTCCTCCAATGGTGATTCCTCTCATATCTTCTAAATTTCTGAAATTATTTTCACTGTGTGGTGAAAAAATAAAGATCTGGGGACATTATACATCCTTGACGCACACCTCTCTAAATAGTCTGATATTGACCTACTTCATTATCACCTTTATGGCATCTTTTTGTTTCCAATATAAGTTTTTTACAAGTCTATAAGGTCTTTCACATAAATTTGTAGATCTGCAGCCATCTTCATCATGTTGAAATATCTTACTTTATCAAAACTCTTTGTGTAGCAAATAAAGCAAAGATGTAGGTCTTTGTTTACTTCTATAGAACGTTCAGTTAATATATTCTAAGCATATACACCGCATTTACTGTACCCTTGCTTTCTATGAACCCATATTGTTCTTTTCCTATTTCGGGTTGTATTTTCTTCCTAGCTGTTTGCACGAAGATTCTTAGAAAAATATTCGTGATGCGGATCATTAGACATTATTAGAATAGTAAAGAGCATACATAGGCAGATTAGCTATAAAGTCAATGGCATTTTATGAACATTTATTTCCAGATTACGACTGTCAACGAACCGTCTAGACGAGTGGTTCTCAACCGGCGAGGTTGTAGGGTTTCCAGGAGGGTAATTTAGATTATTTCAAGATCGCTATAATACAAGAACCGACTAATTAATATTGTTTTTCCCTCCATATTTTACGGTTCTGTACTTCTCGCTTTTCTTATACTCGTTTTATAACATAAGTAGATCCACAAATCACGTTTTGTGTAGACGTCTAGACTTGTTCTAGTATGTGTTATTACAGTTAGCTACCATTTATATACTGTGTGGGGGCGGAGGTGGAGGGAATTTATAGGGAGGAAATACAAAGAGGGGTGGGGGGGGGGGGGTGAACATATAGTGAAGGGGTGCATGGGCCAAC
This sequence comes from Cepaea hortensis, assembly GCA_963921405.1. Classification (NCBI taxonomy): domain Eukaryota; kingdom Metazoa; phylum Mollusca; class Gastropoda; order Stylommatophora; family Helicidae; genus Cepaea; species Cepaea hortensis. Next base: position 96,005,667 of record OY992881.1, on the reverse strand, counting down.
AAAGGTTGAGAACTACTGGTCTAGACAGACAATACTTTGTAAACCGGAATTGTTTATCCTCACAGCACAAATCCTGGGCTGAATTCAGAGACCATGTGTTGCCCATACACCATGATTCTTTTCTGGTCCTGCCTAGTTTACACCAGAGAACAGATAACACCAGTGCGTCTGGAACAAGATAAGCTGCAGAAGTTGTCGTATTAGCAAAGCAATGCTCTAACTGTCCACCTGTCAGAGCTTCCCTACTAGACCAGTTGTCAACCAAGGTTTAGGGCCTGGTCTGCCCTGCCATGACAATTATTCTTTTGGTTGCAATTCTTCGCGCGATGATAAGGCGTGTATCCTCCTAATTCGCGCCTCCGCCCGAAGCCGTTGACACAATGTGGGTGTCGGGTTTGGTGTGCCCCGCCCAACGGTCGGCGGTAACAGAAAGCAGGTATTACCGTCTACTGCCATACAGTCCATTTCTGATTATAAGACCAGGATCATCATCATCATCATCATCATCATCATCATCATCATCATCATCATCATCATCATCATCATCATCATCATCATCATGTGCCATGCCGGTAAGCGTGGGCGGTCATGTTTTGCCATCTCATCGATCACCAGAGTCGTGGATCAGCTCGGTGTTCCTGTCTCGACCATACAACATGGCCAAGCCATTCAGTTATTTACTTCTATGCCCTCTCTTTGTTCTCTTCCCCTCGATCTTGCCAGTTGTCACCAAGTTCTCCAATTTATTTCTTCTCATAACGTGACCAACAAATTTTGACTATGCGTCTAATTTCACTGATCAGTTTACGGTTTTCATTTGTTTTCTGTAGGACTTGGTCATTGGTTTTTCTGTCTGTCCGTGGTATTCTTTGCATTTTCCCAAGAAACCACATTTCCACAATCATCAGATTATTTTCAGTTTGTCTGTTCATTGTCCACGATTCACATCCATATAGAAGTGCAGGTTCTATGTAGCACCCTAACACTCTTTTTCTCATTGCAAATGACATCTTGTTGTTGGTCTGTATGTTCTTGCTTTAATCTCTTCTTGGCATCCCCCATCAGATGTTATGACTATTCCATGATAATTGTACCGATTCACTTGTTTGAGAATATTCCCGTTTACTTGTATATTACAATGTGGTATTTCCTTCTTCTCAGTGACGACCATAATCTGTGTCTTCTTACAATTTAATTCTAACCCAAGTTGTTCACTGTGTGCAACAATCGCATCTACTAAGTGTTGCAGATCCTGCTCATTGTCTGCAATCAATACTATATCATCCGCCTATCTAATGTCGTTGATGTTATGTCCCCCAATGATGATAACTTTCTTATCGGCAACATTTCTGAAAATATTTTCCCTGCACAGGGAAAAAAGATCTGGAGACATTACAAATCCGAGTATCACACCTCTCTTAATATGCTGATATTGACCTACTATCAATCTTTATAAGGATATCTAATCAGCAAATTGCCAGTCCTTTGCAGAACGTCGCTTCAATCACAAACCGTCGGAATGACTTTCATTCCCCTGCCAACTCCCCTGCCTCGTTTTCAGGGTCCCGTGTCCATCTTAGTGTTGGTCGACCATTGCATCTTCTTCCGTGAACCATGCCTTCCTTTGTTATTTAAAAAAAAATATTTTATGAACTCAGTTCTAGTAAAATATGCCCAATATATTTTGTTTTCCGATACATAATGCTCTTTATGAGTCTACCCTGTTCGAGATTTGGTAGAATGTCAATATATTGTCCTTCTTCTTGACCTATGCAATTCTACTACAGTTTCAAAAACATTTATAGCTTCTAACCATCGAGACTTTTCTTTATCGGTTGTGAAATAGTTCATGGCTCACATCCGCATGCTGCCACTGGAGAGATGAGTGTTCTCAAATGCTCTACTGTAATTTGATTGCTAGTTTTATAATATAGGTTCTTAATACTCTTTGATAGCTGCATTGATTTGGTTAATATCCTTCAGACTGTTCTTGTAAACATTCACAGTTGTTGTTAATTATGGAGCATAGTTTTTCAAACTTTGTGACTTTTTTATCGCTCTGTGGCTGAAGGGCTTGCGAACGCGGTTTGTGAGCCCGTATACCCGGGTTCGAAACACGGCGGTGCTCGTATTTTCGAAAAAGGTATAGAGACCGGTCGTTCAGAAAGCAATGGCAAACTACTGAACGTAACACTTGCCTAGTACATCAACAGCAGCTGAAAATGCTGGTGTTGATTGCAACGTCCCGTAAGGGATACGCAACAACAACAACAACAAAAAAAAAAAAAAAAAAAAAAAAAAAAAAAATTGTTGATTCTAATTTGAGGTCGGCAAGTAATTGTGCATGCGAACATTATTATTATTACTTTTTGTTTTGGGGTTAAATTTTGTTTTCGAGTTCTGAAAAGGATTTTGAGCGTTACTGTGTCCTTTGACAGGCACAATTAATGTTCTAATATCTTGACACTGTTTGACAGGAGGACTGTGTTATCTGAGTATCTAAGCCTGGAATTGGATTTCCATCAATTATGAGTGGATCAAAATTGTCACAGTTCTCATTATGCTTGATGGTTTTTATTAGTTGTTGCATAGATGTTGAATAAAAGGCTGTCTTGTGTGCTTCCGTTCCGTATAAACTGAGCATATAATAAGAAACATATATATATATATATATATATATATATATATATATATATATATATATATATATATATATATACATGCTAGGGGTTGAAGTTGGTGGTGAATTATAACCTTCTTTCGGCAACCTATTGTCACTGGTTTAACAGCACATATCTCAGAGGAAACCTCACAGCGTAGGCTATGAAACGCATAGAAAGGTCTCAGTTTGATTAGCAAGAAAATCTCTCTGAAGTAATAGAAATATAAAGAGGAATGTGGTCATTTTTAAATGAACAATTAAAAAGATTGGAAGAATAACTGACTGAAAATAGAAATATCAGGCTTTAATAGTATTTGTTTAAAATGTGATGTTTATGTTGCTAACTATGTACTCTTGTTTCCTCTTTTTGTTCTCTGAAAAAAAAAAAATGTCGTACCGTTCGAATTTGAAGTGTCTTATGTTTGTTGAGACCCCCTGCCACAACTTAGGTTCATCGGTCTTCTTCTCATACATAATGCTCAGATTTATACCAGTTGTCTAAATCTCTATGCTATCGATGACATATCTTCTAGAGTTGTATCTTACCTTCCCTGGTTGTGAAGGATGTATAACATCCAGTCTTATTACATATGTATGGAAGCCTTATCTAGAACGTTGATTCATTTTGCGCCCTTTCTAATAGGGCGTCCTTTGGTAATAAACCAGACGACCTTTTCGCCCTCATAGCAAAACATCTTTTTGAGCCAGCTTATCAGAGCCTCAATCGAATTATTCATGTTCATAACAAGCCGCTTCATTTATTTCCACTCGGTTTCTCAATGACTAGATAATCCAATTGCAGAGCCAGTTTGTGAGTCGATAAACCAATTTCGGCCACAATGGCGGCGATTGCCCCACTACAAGGTCGAGATTCATGGGTGGTGGAGCGTCCTTGTCCTAGCATAGACACATTTTGTTAGACTAGATATTGACGAAACTGCGTCCTCTTTTCCAACGCTTCTTGTCCTTTTCTTTATTACCGAATTTTTAGAAGTGTTCATGTATTTCGCGCCTGTGTTTGTGTCTATCTTATAGTTTTTATTAGCGTATGTCTCTTCAACAACATCACCAAGTGAAATCGTTGTAACATACGTCAGGCATATTGTCATGTGTGTTAGATTAGGATACATCTGTCTGTCTATTCGGTTTCTATAGTTTACTTGAATGCTGTCAGTCTTAATGTAAAGATTGACATCAACCGGCGGGAAGCATCGTGAGCCATGCAAAATCACAACCTAAAGCAGCAGACACCGACAACGGCACAAGACGAAGATTTTTGAAATGAAATGGGTAAACAACTTTGCAAATCTAAGACACTCGTTTTCATGAGTAATAACAGACATTACATTCTAAATCTATTAATTGGCGCTGTTTTATTGGTCACGTATTCTTCTTCTGCGTTCATCAGGAGTGTTATTTTTTTTAAAAGACGTAATTGCGTTGTGTCCGGTTCTGCACCCGTAGGCCGACACATCCAACTTCAGACCGGGTTAGCCTTCCCGGGTTTACTGGTTTCTATGGTTGCCAACATTTTTAATGGGCTACATTTACCATCGCGATTATTGTTCTTATCTATACAAGTCAACTTCCAACAGATGTCATGACAGATCGGATATAGTTGTACCAAGTAACTTGTGTAAGGATTGTTACATTCGTTTAGATGTTACATTGTGATGTTTCGTTCTTCTCGGAGACGACCAGTCTTTGCTTTCTTACAGTCTAATTCTAAACTTAGTTGTTTACTGTGAACACTAACCATTTACTAAATGCTGCAGATCCTGTTCATTGTCTGCCATCAATACATATCATCTGCATATCTTATATTATTGATGCTATGTAATTCTATGGCGATTTCTTTCAAATTCTGTAAATTTTTAGAATATTTTCACTATATAGGAGAAACAGCTCTGGAGACATTTACGTCCCGAAATTTCCCCTGTACCAATTACAGGTTGGATCGACCTAGGAAAGCATTTCAACGAGAAACCATCCCCGCCTCGATGTGGAACAGAACACATGACCATTGGGTAGACAGACATGCGTGCTAGCTATTGGCCCACCGTGGCTCCATAATGTCCTTTTGCATATTCTTGATTCGCTTTATATGAAATAAGGTTCTTAAGCAATGGCAAACAACTGAATGTAAAGTTCCCTGGTATATAAACCTGGGTTGGCGATCATAACGTTCTGCAAAAGACATGCAGCATAAATTATTTTTAAAAAAAATAAAGCTACAATAAAACGCACAATCCTCAGTAACGTACATAAGTTCTTTTAAAAGACGCTTGGCTCACTTTTTTGTTTATACTTCTAGCTTCAAAGCTATCTAATTCCTGCCCTCAACGCTTATTTTACTTCATAAAAAGACAAAGCATTATATTTCATTATAAGTAAAGCCCTATATTAAATATTCCGCATCTCAACGACAAATCAGCTTTTCTGTCTTTTCCCCTTTCGTCTCGGTTCTCCTGGCCTGCCTGAATTAAAGAAAAAGAAAACGAAGGGAACTGCATCTCTTTATTTCGCTTGGCTATTAAATCAAGTCGATGAGATCTGTGGAGAGGGAGGTAATTACGTCGACCAAAGTGTGCCAACTAGCCCTAATTTCATTTCTCTCCCAAGAAGTTCTGAAGAAACTTGCCCGGTCTCAGACCACTGAACTCTTCGTACCCTCATAAATGTCTCGCCAAGTGCCCACTCATTTTAACTCGGGTAATTCCGGAAGTAAACGCTTGGTCTACGACCGGAAATATTCATACGTTTTCTCTTTCTGTATCAAGAACGTGGTTCTAACATTTAGACCTTTCCATTTCAAATGCTGTCCGTAAACAGATTCACATTGTAAATTATTTACCGTCATGGAGGAAAAATCATTCTTTGCTGTTAGAAATTTGCTCCTGTATGATGTCAGTATCAACCTATTATTAAGAGGGGTGTGAGACAGGGATGTATAATGTCTCCAGATCTGTTTTCCCCTGCATAGTGAACATATTTTCAGAAATGTAGAAGATATGAAAGGAATCATAACTGTGGGATGTAACATCAACAACATTAGATATGAGGATGATACAGTATTGATTATAGACAATGAGGAGGATCTGCAACAGTTAGTAGATGCGGTTGTTGCACACAGTGAACAACATGAGTTAGAATTAAATTGTAAGAAGACACAGATTATCTGGTCGACACTAGGAAGAAGAAAATACCACATTGTAATATACAAGTAAATGGGAATATTCTTAAGTTCATTGCTCATTGAGTCGCTAAGGAAACATGCCCTAGTGAATGTCTGTGTCTCGAGCCATGTTATTGCTTTACTTACTGCCATGACTTCCATAGTCAGGCTACTTGTGGTCTCAGCAAAAGCACCGGAGTCCTCCTTCACAATTCTCCCTCCGGCCTGAGCCGTAAAGGCCCATGAGCTTCTCACATGTCGGACGACCGACCCATCTGTGTAAATGACAGCATCACCTTCTAGCGAATCCTCGAAAATCAACGCTTGTACTTCCGCCTCCACAGCAGTCGGATTTTCTTGTCTGCATTTTCTATCTAGCTGGATGCAAACTGAAAAGGATGTGCAGAAATCTTTTCGCACTTGTACCCACTCCTCGCCAGGTTCTAAGTCCTCAAGTGAACACACCTGTTTAAGAATGTCTTCGGCTTGACCTATCCACAACCGTCCTCTTTTTAACCTGCTGCCCTTCACCTTCATAATTTCACTATGCAGTGGATGTTATGTGTTTGCGTTAACTCTGAGGTAGGCGCGTGCTCTGCAAACTTGTATTCTGTCTTCCATGGTTGGTAAATCAAGAAGGTAGCGCATCGCCATGCATGCTGTTTCTCTCGTACAGCCAAGAATAATGCGCATAGCTTCATTCTGTATCCTTTCCATCCTTTCTATCTGCTTACGGCTGAGAGCCAGGATTGCCATTGCGTACTAAAAAACAGACATGACCAGTCCCTCGTATAAAAGACATGGATGGCGCTGCTCACAGTTTGCTGCCGCCATCACCCGCATCGCAGCCGAACTCCGCTTGACCTTTGTTATCAGCCGGTGTATGTGCTCATTATAAGCAAGGCTTGATCAAACAGTATCCCCAGGTAATTCATTGTCTGCGTTCTTTCCACCGTCTCTGAACACATCTTTACAGTTGGTTTTGGAGTGTTTACAATATGATTATTCAACGATAGGCTTCCGGTTTTCAAGATAGCGACGGACGGTCGTGTTGAGGCTGAGCAGTAAATACCTGGACGGCTTGGCCACGTGTTATGGTCGAGACAAGAACACTAAGTTGATTCACGACTCTGGTAATCGATTGAGATGGCGAGATATGTCTTTTTGTTTCCATTAGTTTTCAAATGTCTTCAGTCATCCATTTCTTACGACCTACTTTCTTTAATTTTTGGGTTAGTTGTTTCCGCAGACAAACTAATTAAATTCTTCAACATTTCCTGTTGATTGTCCACATCTTGAAATATGATCTCATATATCAAATCCGTTCTTTACTTCTGTGTTCAAATTGTCGTTTTGTATTACCTTGTCATTTGTTCAAAGTACACAGATCATATTTAATGTTTCCTGGCATATATTTAACTTTCTATAACTTTACCTTCAGTGTGCCTATAATACATCTGTGATCACTGCAACAGTCTGCATTTGGAATTGTCTTTGCGATTGTTAACGCATTTCGAAACCTTCTGCTAATCAGGATATAATAAATCTGGTGTTTAATTATGCTGTCAGGACTCTTCCATGTCCATAATCTTCTAGGATGTTGCTTAAACCAGGTGTATCCGACAATCATTATTTTCTATGTTGCCAATTCTACAAGTCTGTATCTTCTTTCGTTTTGTTCTCCCAAACCATATTTGCCTACTGTGCATCCATCGCCTTGATTTCCTATTTTCGCATTGAAAGTTTGTCTATCAGGCTTTGCATTTTACCCCAAAAACCACATTGTCTATGTTTCTCAGCTTGTCTTCTCATTGTCATAATAATATCTCATCTTCTAGCAAGGAATACGAAATCTGACTGAACGTTGGAACTGGCATGTCACCTCCGGGGAGAACAGGTCAGGTCGTTAGCAGATTCTAAATCTGGATATTTCCATTTATTTTTATTTTTTATTTTGTTATTTTTTTGTTAGTGATTTTTTCCCCATGACATCTTTACTATTGACAACACATAAATAGCCGTTACAATAGTGGTTCTTGGACTCTCTCTCTCCAAACCATTGGATTGTTAAACATTTTCTTTTCCCACAAGTCCACTGTCGCAGGTCACGCATGATTTGCAAACAGTATGATAAGCCCAAGACTTGTTCTGGTCACTTAGTATTGCGTTAAAGTAAGCAAAGTGTGCCTTTCACACACACACACACACACACACACACACACACACACGCACGCACGCACGCACGCACACACACACACACACACACACACAATACAGTAATATGTTCCCTAGGTTCTTCTTTCAAAGTGGACTCTCCACAAATATAACAAAATAAATTATGATGATATTCTGTGTAAGAAAATATCTAGCATACTAACATGCATGCAGTGGGTTAAAATATAAAACAGGTAATTCTTGGAAGATTCTTGGAAAACTGAAACTTTAAGTAAAATGCAGCTTCATTTTACAAGGGACTAGATAGCAACAGCCCCCCCCCCCCCCAACCACTACGCTCCACCCCCTCCACCCCAGAGCCTTACACAGAACATATTTAATAATCTTAATTAAATATACAAATGTCTGTATCTCAAGAAATTAGAGCTGCTAAAGACAAACAAATGTGGCATTTTGATTTAGTATGACATATCAGGTGTAACATGTTTGACGCCCATAACACATTTTTTTGTTGATAAGACTGTGTATTGTAGAAATGACAGCGACAGGTGCAGGACGTCTGGCTAATGACAAAGAGAAGTATTGATAGACGTTCTTCTTTAGGTACGCCACTGGATGGTGACTGATCCTCTGTTACGCTATTTGCTGCATTTGCTAGAAAATTCCAAGCTTGTACTAGGGGCATTGAGTGCAAGTTTATGAGGGCATGTTGAATTGCTTTTAGTTTTAATCGGAATTCCTTTCGCCATAATATAACGTTGTTCATAAAGTAGTTACCAGAACATATGTTAGGAAAACAAGTGGTCGTCGACATACTGATCACATCAACAATTGGTGGTGGTTTTGCAAGAATGTGTGAGTCTAGAAACAAATCGGCGAAGAGGGACGTATGAGATACGTATTCACCATGTTGACATTTAATGGTCTACTTGAACGGTCAACCTGTTAACATTTATTGTTCTATTTGAACGGTCAACATGTTGGCATTTAGTTTTCTACTTGAATGATAAACTTGTTGACATTCAGAGTTCTACTTGAGCAATCAACATGTTTACATTTATTGTTCCACTTGAAATGTCAACATTTTGACAATGTTCTACTTAAACTGTCAACATGGAGACATTTCACGTTTACTTGAAAGGTCAACATGTTAACTTTTAATATTCTACTTAAACGGTCAACATGCTTGCATTTTATGTTCTACTGAAACGGTCAACATGTTGACATTTCATGGTCTATTTGAACGGTCAAAATATTGACATTTAGTGTTATATTTAAACGGTCAGCATGTTGACATTTATTGTTCTACTTGAACGGTCAACATGTTGACATTTAGTGTTCTACTTGAACGGTCAACATCTTGACTTTTAGTGTTCTACCAGAACGGTCAACATGTTGACATTAAGTATTCTACTTGAACGGTCAACATCTACATCTGACGACAGTTGCTACGGGAGACAGAGGTTCTATGCGTGTGCACGGAGTGCTAAGATGTCGATTCTTACATTAAAAGAAACCAAATCAGTCTATGTCAAGATTAGTTTTCCGGGGAAGAGCCGAGGGTCACTCAGCGCGAGAGTGAACACATGACGTTATGACGTTGTAGACACCTTGTGTTAGAGAAGGAAGAAGTGATGAAAGATTAAGAGGCTTTTCTTCTCGCTGTAATTAGACCTACGTCCTGCAAAGGACCCGCTACACAATAATGATGTTAACGATGAAAACGGGTGTTCTTCATAATGTGTTTCATCTTTTTATATTATATTGTAATATCCTCTTACTTGTAATATATTCTCGCTTGCTATTCTATTATATATCAGCTCAAAAATGGCACATAGTTAAATTAATTAACATACAAAGCTGTGTTTTGTGTCTTATTAGAAATCCATCATCATCATTATGCGCACTACCTATTCGCCATCTCACACAATCCGTATCGGTTCTGATAAGGTCTGCCTTCTTGTCTCGGTATTGCCGTTTGGGTACATTATATACGGTTTTATTTCTTTTGTTTTATTATGCTCTTGTCCCATGAAGCTTACCTGTTGTCAATACATCTGAAGTTTATCTCTACTCATGACATGACCACAATGTCTGACTGACTGCTGACATTGAATTTGTCAAGTCATTGTGCTGTTTAGATCTTTTTATTCGAAGGATCGTTCGTGAATGTATATCATATACAAGGTGCATTTTTTTTAATGACTGTGCAGTGTTTGAAAATATTGCTGGTCCAAGTTTTGTTTTTACCTGTTATGTTGTGTGAACTTCACAGAGAGTGAATACAAAATTTGGACCGGCAATATTTCCAAACATTACGCAGTCATTAAAAATACACCCTATATGTCTACATGTTAAAGTTAGTTAGATTCATGTCCTTTACCGGACGTCGCAATCAAAATCATGATTTTTGTTGTTTGTTATTTACTAGGCAAATTTACGTTCAGTAGTTTGCCATTGCTGTCTGAACCACGGACGCTCATACCTTTGTTACAAAATTAACACAAATCGGCCTGCTTTCAAATCCTCTGAAGCTTAATTCGAACGTAACATACTGGAATGCGAATTGCGTTCGATACCCTTTCGCCACATACGCCGGCCGGCATATCTCTGTGCATTTATGTGTATATGATGCAGGCATGTATGCGTACGTTTGTATGGATGGAAAAGCTGCATTAGAAGAGTATACGTTTCCATAGCTTTTATTGAACATGCACTGATCCACGAGAGAAAAAAAAACATTACGGGGCTAAATAGCACAAATATAATTCACCTGAGATTAATATTAGTTGCTGCAGAGGATGACAGAAATCTTTGAACCCTGGCCATCCGAGAAAAATGACATAACACCCACACCGTATCCCACAAACAGATTAACATAGAGAGTTATGATACTTCTGCAGACAACAAGGAAAACAAGAACAAAAGAGCATAGAAAAACAATAAAAACCAGAGAAAAAAAATCAATTTGAAGCACCAAGACGCTAGTTCATGATGGACATGATCTTAAAGAAAATTCATCACGGCCGGAAGAGCTAGGCAGTCAATCTCGATCCAAGTCCGATCTTGGAGTCGACGCGGGAAAATCTACCTATGAATAAATTTGCCATTTCCGAGCGCAAAGACGCTTGAACTGCCGAAGAACGGCAACGTCCTGATTGATGAAAGCCATATTCAAGGATTTGTGTTTTAATCAATTTTCCGACTCTTCGGAATCCGTTGCAAAATGAATGGGGCCGAAGGATTCATGAAATATCATCGGGTTTAAGGTTCTGTGTGACATCGCTTCGTTCTATGGTGCCTTAGGCTGAGTAAGGTAAAGGTAATTTCATGGCAGATGTCGGTCGTAGAGGGTGTAAAGTGGTATGCCTTGGCATATACATTTTTTTTGGGTTGTTATTCGCATATCCTTTACAGGACATTGCAGTCAACACCAGCGTTTTTTCAGCTGCTATTGATGTCTTGGCAATGTTTACGTTCAGTAGTTTGCCATTGCTTTCTGAATGGCCGGCTCACATACCCTCCGTAAGTAATCATCGCAACGCGATCCGCTGCCGAATCTCTAGCAGCTGTGTTTCTCACGAGAGTACACGGGGTTACGAACAGCGTCGTTAAACCCTTCGCCAGTGAGACCGACTTGGCATATACTAGGTTATAAAATAAGGGTGTTTGGAGTCCTGCTCACTTTCTCTTTTTATGCAACCACAAACTATTTGAGCGCTATCACAGGGACGGTTATATCTTACACTGAAGCTTCTATGTTCACCGCACTCGCTTACCTTGTTCTGCATTGTGTCTACTTTCCTTTATTATTAATATTATTCCTATTTGTATTAGTGTTATCATCATCATTATCATTAGTATTGGTATTTGCAATAGTAGTAGTTGATGAAGTAGTAGTAGTAGTAGTAGTAGTAGTAGTAGTAGTAGTAGTAGTAGTAGTAGTAGTAGTAGTAGTAGTAGTAGTAGTAGTAGTAGTAGTAGTAGTAGTAGTAGTAGTAGTAGTAGTAGTTGCAGTGGTAGTAGTAGTAACAGTAGTAGAGAAAGTGTTAGTAGTAATATCAGTTGTAGTTGTAGCAGCAGCGGCTATAGTAGTAGTATTAGTAGTAGTAGTAGTTATAGTAGTAGTATTTCTAGTAGTAGTAGTAATAGTAGTAGCAGCAGCAGCAGTGGTAGTAACAGTAGCAGCAGAAATAGAACATTATATTAATTAGCTGTATAAGTATATATGTTTATCAATATGTTTTTTTTTTTATCAACATAGTATTTGATTGGCGTATATTATCTATGTGTGTTTCATTGCTAGGTGTCTTCACTATGCCAGTTATCAATAACATTATCAGAGATTTGAGAAGGTGTGGAATTTGTGAAAGGCAAGAGACACGAACACGATAATTTTAGTAGAGCTTGTCTATCCAGATATCCATCACTGTTAAAAACGTTCGATCGTTCCCCCACCCCCTCCCCCCCCCCCAGATTACATCCAAGAACATGTTTGAAACCATACGATATTCATTTTACTAGCGTGGATGAAAATCCAGATCTGTAATTGTTTAGGAAAAGATATAACGCAGGGACACCTGGTGAATGGGATGACCAGGACGCTTCACGACCAGTCCAGAAGGTTTACATATTTAATACTGATGGCTTTCACACAAACACACAAACACACACACACACACACACACACACACACACACAGACACACTCCACCACCACCACCATACTCACAGCGAGAGAGAGCTAGAGGGAGAGGGGACGGGGCGGGGTGGGGTGGAGGCAGAGAAATCAATACACATACTTATAAAGCATAACAAAAGTAAGCACAACAATAACAACATAAAGGACACCTTCACACGCCGTAAAGCGCTTTGGAAATATGATAGTACCCGGCACACAATGGCGCACGATTGATGATGTTGGCAGTCTTACGCAGGCCCCTGAGAGTTTACAGAAAATCAACCGGTAGTTATTGTTATGCTGGGTCGATCTTGTAGACCAAGTCCATTAAAAACATCCCCGACTAGATATGGATTGAACATAATTCCACTGAGCAGACGGGCTAGCGCGTTAGTCACTATACTTTCGCAGATCCAGCTGATAGTGATTGACCAGACGAACACACATAATTAGACAGCTACTGGTACCATTAGGATTGGGGCTCTTCGCTGGCTGTTGAAGATACGGACGGAGCACTAAACGGAATGTCCCAAGTGCTGTGATGACGGTTCTTGACTTAATTCAATAACTCAACTCAACGCAGCTGATAGTGAAGGGTTATTATCATTTCTTTGGGTGTGTTTTTTTTTTTTTTTTGGGTCTTTTCTTTTGTGACAGGAATGTCTTCGAAACCTATTTAACATCCGTATTATTTCCTTGTGACGAAATGAGCCAATATTTCGCAGCAATTAACCTAAATTCACCAGCACATATATAAAGAATATTCAATATGCGTCTTATCAGTGTGTATTGTATAAACTCTCACTGTATGAGCTCAAACTTCGTCATTCAATATGATAAATTTGGAGCACATTTATGGATCAAAATAGGTAAAAGCAATATTTTTTCCTTCACTAACTTTGAACTCGAACATAGACTGATATTTGCGCGTGGGCTAGTTTGCAATATTACCAGAGTCGCCGCTGAACGTGTTGCATGGAGGACAACTATCAGAAATGGAATAAAGACAAAGGAGAAAATGATTGCAGATAAAGCACACATAGAGCGTGAGAGACGTAAGAGGTGCATGATGGTGGAAATGACCATGTTTTCACATGCATCCACTGTGGACAAACATTTGCAGCACGAATTGGCCTTATCAGCCACACTCACCACCTCTATGGGTCATAGTTATTAAGATATTTTTGAAGCACAATGTACCAAACTATCGTCTGTCAAGACGGAAAGGTGCCAATGATGAATGATATATAACAAAACCAGAGGCAATTATTTCCATATGAATCAATGAAAATCAAATTAATTCGTTCTAGACACTCTAAAACACATGCCAAAAACACATTTTATAGAGAATACATATATTGTTTAATACTGTGTTTCGACCCCAAACTTGTCCGAACTCGTACCTTCGCTGTGCCTAGTAACACTGTGTATGCCAGTGCGCCTCTTGAATTTTTCAAACCATCCTTTGCTGTCCTTTAAATTACTAAGTACATTAGCACTCGTCCTAGGCATTTTCTTAATAAGATCGGCATACAACAGTGTGGCCTTTGCACATATGATTGCCTCCGAAACAGAGACATCATTTAACTGTTTTTGATTTATCCAAATTAACAATAACTGTTCGATATGTTCAATTGTTTGCAATCTCTGTTTCCTTACCATATTCACGCCTCTCGCTACATTAGCCTCCTTTATTGCTTCCTTGTTCGCCACAATGGACCTCATCGTGGATGGCGACTTCCCGTATATGCGGCCGATTTCAGCAATCTAATTCAATCCTGTTCTTGACCGTTTTCTTCGAATTGCTGCTTTCTAAAGTGGGGGTTATAGCAGCACTAGATTTTATTAGAAAGCAGCAAGTCAAATGGTTTGGCCATGCAAGTAAGTTACCAGTCAACAGCATACCACAACAAGCAATGATGTACAGACCAGATGGAAACAGAGAAAGAGGCCGATCACGTAAACATTGGACGGAGGGAATTGCAGAGTCCAATTGAATATCGATACATGAAGCCCACAATCGGGCACTCTCTCGATGTTTATACTTCACCTCGACACCGCAAGGTACAAGAGACACACGATGAGATGAGATGATATATATATACTTCTCACGTTTCTTTTTATCTGTTATCTGGATTTAAAATTCCTTAAATGTTGTCTGTAGCGATTGTCTTGCGGCTATGTGTATGACATTAGTTGTCGTCTGTCTATAGCAAGTCCTTGTATTAGAACAGCAGGTGGTAGTATTGTTCATGTGGGTGGTTGTAGATTCAACAATGCTTTTCATAGGAAGAATTTGTTCTGTAAAAATTTAATTTTCAATGCATCATAACTTGTTTTTATGGGAATGTTGATCTCTTCTGCGTGTCGTAGCTTGTTGATATATTAAAATTTGGTTTCTTGGGTTATTTCATTGTACGAGTACATGGCGCGAACAGTTCGTTATTATTTGGTCAAATTGTAACATGGAGCCAAGTAACGCAGTCGAGGCGCTGGCTTGCGGGACCTGTGGTCATGCGTTCAAATCATCATCGGGTTGGGTGTTTAAAGAAAAATTGACGAAGAAATTGACTGATTGACCCAGTCTACAATAGTATCAGAAATGTCTTGGGAAGTAAAGGTAGCGGCGAGGTACTGACCACACCAGTCACCAAGAACCTATTGGTTTATAAAGTACTAGCTGACCCGGCCCGGCTTCGCCCAGTCCTTGGTGGGGAGCATCTCATTTAATTCATATAAGTAGTCATATAAGTTCCCGTTCCCGTTACCGACTGTCTGTCTGTCTGTCTGTCTGTCTGTCTGTCTGACTGTCTGTCTGTCTGTCTGTCTGTCTGTCTGTCTGTCTGACCCGGCCCGGCATTGCCCAGCTCCTGGTGTGGAGCATCTCATTTAATTCATATATGTAGTCATATAAGTTCCCGTTCCCGACTGTCTATCTGTCTGTCTATCTGTTTGTCTATCTGTCTGCCTGACCCTGCCCGGTTTCGCCCAGTCCCTGGTGGGGAGCATCTCATTTAATTCATATAAGTAGTCATATAAGTTCCCGTTTCCGTTACCGACTGTCTGTCTGTCTGTCTGTCTGTCTGTCTGTCTGACCCGGCCCGGCTTCGCCCAGCCCCTGATGGGGAGCATCTCATTTAATTCATATGAGTAGTCATATAAGTTCCCGTTCCCGACTGACTGACTGTCTGTCTGTCTGTCTGTCTGTCTGTCTGTCTGTCTATCTATCTGTCTGTCTGTCTGTCTGTCTGTCTGTCTGTCTGTCTAATCATTTATTGGTTGCAGTTAGAACAACCTTAGATAAACGAAGACCAACTTGGTAATATATTAACTTGGATAAATGGAGCAGCGGCAGCAGCAGCAGAAGAAGAAGAAAACGGAGGAGTAGGAGCTGGGAGGAGGAAGAGGGAGGAGGAGGGAGGAGGAGGAGAAAGAGAGAAGAGGAGGATGGAGGAGGGAGAGGGAGGAGGGGGAGGAGAAGAGGAAGAGGGTAGGAGGTGGAAAAGGGGAGAGGAGGAGGAGGAGGAGGAATATAACGCATATGCCTGTAGATTTAATAATGGCTGAGGTTGTTCCATGTCTTCTTAGAGTTGGCGACAGTGTAAAGAAATATAAAATCTTCAAACTTGATAGAGATAAGGTAACTATTATTTATTCATTCTTTAAGCAAAAAAAGATGAGTTATAATGTTATGCATTATGCATTATTTTTATGAAAACTTTGAAAATGCCTTACAGATTGTATCATTATTTATTATAACTCATATGCCGGTACATAACTATGGACAAAGAGTTTATAAATCTTTGAAAACGATGCCACAATATGAATATAAGTTATACAGAAAAGTTATGCCCCTTGAAATAACTTTTACAGAGTTAAGTCCCCTGAAATAGATGAAATTATAATGAAAAATGAAATAATTTTGGGTAAGCAGCCGATTTCATACTAAAAAAATATGACAGTGGGCTGCGCTGGAATGAAAGGAAGACGTGTAAAAAATTTCATCTCAATGGGATGGGCCGTTCACGAGCGCATTAGGGACATATAGACAGACAGACAGACTGACGGAGATCGCCTTTTATATATAAGATATACCCATCCATGTTGGGTTTTCCTCTTGTCCGCTTACTCGTTAGGCCTCCCTCCATATACATCTTTTCCAGACTCTACACGCCCAAAGTATTTCATTTCCCTCACTTTCGTTTGTCTTAATAACCACATTTCTTTGACAATGAATCCCTGTTGAACGGTTCAGTGTGTTCTCTATTTCGCCCATGTAGGAGGAGGAGAGGGAGGAGGAGGGAGGAGGAGGAGAGAGTAGGAGGAGGGAGGAGGCGGAGGGAGAAGCAAGAGGGAGGAGGAAGAGGGAGAAGGAGGAGGGAGAAGGAGGAGAAGGAGGGGGAGGAGGAGGGAAGAGGAGGAGGGGAGGAGGAGGAGGGAGGAGGAGGAATGTGAAGGGAGGAGGAGGGAGGAGGTAGAGGGAGGAGGAGGAGGGAGGCGGAGAGAGGAGGAGGGAGGAGGAGGAAGAGGAGGAGGAGGAATGTGAAGGGAGGGAGGGGGGGAGGAGGTAGAGGGAGGAGGAGGGAGGAGGAGGGAGGAGGAGGGATTAGGAGGAGGAGGGAGGGAGTAGGGTGGAAGAGGAGGCGAGGAGGAGGGAGGAGGAAGAGGGAGGAGGAGGGAGAAGGAGGGAGGAGGAGAACGCAGGAGGAGAAGGGAGCAGGAGGAGGATAGGGAGGAGGAGGGGGAGAGGGAGGAGGAGGGAGGAGGAGGAGAGAGTAGGAGGAGGGAGGAGGGGAGGGAGAAGGAAGAGGGGAGAGAGGAGAGGGAGAAAGGAGGAGGGAGAAGGAGGAGAAGGAAGAGGGAGGAGGAAGAGGGAGAAGGAGGAGGGAGAAGGAGGAGAAGGAGGGGGAGGAGGAGGAGGGAAGAGGAGGAGGGGAGGAGGAGGAGGGAGGAGGAGGAATGTGAAGGGAGGAGGGAGGAGGTAGAGGGAAGGGAGGAATGGAAGGGAGGAGGGGAGGAGGGGAGAGGAGGAGGAGGAGGAGGAGGAGGGAGGGGAGGAGAGGGAGAGGAGGAGGAGGGAGGGCGGGAGAGGGAGGAGGAGGAAGGAGGAGGGGGAGGAGGGAAGAGGAGGGAGGAAGAAGGAGGAGGAGGGAGGAAGAGTGATGAGGAGGAGGGAGGAGGAGGAGGAGGAGGAGGGAGGAGGGAGGAGGGAGGAGGAGGAAGAGGGAGGAGGAGGAAGAGGGAGGAGGAGGGGAGGAGGTAGAATGAGGAGGAGGGAGGAGGAGGAGTGAGGAGGAGGAGAGGGAGGAGGAGGAAGGAGGAGGGGAGGAGGGAGGAGGAGGGAGGAAGGAGGAGGAGGAGGAGAAGTAGGGATGGAGGAGGGGAGGAGGGAAGAGGGAGGAGGAGGATGTGAGGGAGGAGGAGAAGAGGGGAATAGGAGGGAGGAGGAGAAGGGAGGAGGAGGGATGAGGAGGAGGAGGAGGAGGGATGAGGAGGAGGGGAGGAGGAGGAAGGGAGGCGGAGAATGTGAAGGGAGGAGGGAGGGAGGAGGTGAGGGAGGAGTTGGAGGGAGGAGGAGGATTGAGGAGGAGGAGAGGGAGGAGGAGGAAGGAGGAGGGGGAGGAGGGAGGAGGGAGGAGAAGGGAGAAGAAGGAAGGAGGAGAAGGGAAGTAGGGAGAATGAGGAGGGAGGAAGGAAAGAGAGGTGGAAGGGAAGGAGGAGGGAGGAGGAAAGAGGTAGTGGGAGGAGGAGGTAGAGGGAGGAGGAGGAAGGAAAGGGAGGAGGAAGAGGAGGAGAAGGGAGGAGGAGGGTGGAGGAGGAGGAGGGAGGAGGTAGGAGGAGGAAGAGGGAAGAGGGAGAAGAAGGGAGAAGGAGGAGGGAGGATGATGAGGGAGAAGGAGGCAGGAGGAGGAGGAGGGAGGCAGGAGGAGGAGGGATGAGGAGGGAGAGGGAGGAGGAGGGAAGATGAGGGAGGAGGATGGAGGAGGCGGAGGGAGTAGGAGGGAGGAGGATGGAGGAGGAGGGGAGAGGAAGAGGGAGAAGGAAGAGGGAGAAGGAGGAGCTAGGAGGGAGAGGGATGAGAGGGAGGAGGAAGAGGAGAAGGGTGGAGGGAGGAGGTAGAGGGAGGAGAAGAGAGGGGGAGAGAGTTCGCCATTCCGAATTCATACTCGTCTAGTTCTTCCCTTCTACACGACTGTAGATAACTTCCTTACACATAAAAAGATGAATTGTTATTGATATTGCCGTGGCATGGAGGAATATCAGCAGCAGAGTTGATCCAAAACACCAAAGACTGAGATCTACGGAGAGCCATGAACGCCTACGCCAGCCGGCACGGCACTTGATGATGATGATTGCCGTGTGACGATTCTGTGTAGTCACGTCATTTTCTTCCCTTTCCCTAGCGTTTTGGTTCGGGGATTCTTTCATCATCATCATCATATATTTACGTACGTATTTTGGGAGGGGGAGGAGGGAGGAGGAGGAAGAAGAAAAAAAAAGCTATGACAGTTGACAGCTCTGGAATGAAAGGAAGGCGTGTAGAAAATTTCATCTCAATCGGATGGGTCGTTCGCGAACAAATAAAGGACATACATATTTACATACATACATATATACATACATATTTACATACATACACTTTGTTTTATAAATATAGATGGATCTAGCATAGTATGCCAAATTCGCATAAGGCGGGCAGAAGTGTCCTTTACTTGCATTACTTACAAACCGTAATCTCTCCAATAGGACAATATTATTGTACAATAATTCTTTTTTGTCCCACCCGCTTCTCAAACTTCCCCACTCCGCGATACTTATTACTTTGAATGCATATGTCCTGATAATATTATGCTCTAACCCTCCCCGGTCATGCCGTTCACGTAACGTTACCCATTTCAGATGTCAGGTATCGACAATAGCAGACCGAACAGGCCCCTGCCCATGTTACAATTCATACTTCGGAAACAAATCGACTCACACATTATTTATGGAATATGTGAGTCTAAGTAACATCTTCTATTGGGAATTCCAACACATGACCACCGGCCGGCAGGCAAGAGTGCTAGCCACTACGCTACTTTAGCTCACATGAGCTCCGTTGTATGAGCGGCCTTCAAATGAAAACCTTAAAAGTGCGATATGCATTACAGTAGCCATGTCATTGTCTTGTAACCTGTGAATATTACTGTTAAGAATGTCTAGAGTGTTTAGCACGTCTTATCACGGTGTAGACGAAGATGGTGACACCACAAAGACAGGTTAAAGATGGTCGACTCACTTTTGACATGCACAAAAGAGGAGCAGAGTTCTATTATCCGTTTTGTTTTGTTTTTTAAATCAGTGAAATTGTGAAACCTATTGAAATTTATAGGCGAATGAAGGTCCAGGATGGTGATGCATGCCTTTCAGGCCAGAAAGTGAATGAGTGGAGTAAGAAGTTTCCAAACGGCGTGACTTCTGTTACAGATTGTTCACTGCCGGGCCAGGCACTCTGAGTAGTGACCCAAAGAGTCGATTCTTCTACAGGAATCCAAGCACTTTATCGGCGCCGGTGGACGTGCATTAAACGCAGTGGTGAATACATCGAAAAATTATACATTCGTTCTTTACTTTTTCAGAATATACTCACACACCTCCCTTCCCCCCCCCCCCCCCCACCCCCCCCAAAAAAAATATTTACAGTTTTTGTTTGAAGCCCATTTTATTCCGCATATCCTTTAGAGTCAACACCGGCATTTTTCAGCTGCTGTTGATGTCTTGGCAAGATACGCTCAGTAGTCTGTCATTGCTTTCTGAGCGACCTGCTCACATACCCCCATGAGTATGCGACGCGATCCGCTACCGAATCTCACGCAGCTGCGTTACCCACGTGAAAACCGGGATTACGGAGAAATTCGTTAAAACCCTTCGCCAGGGAGATCGGCATAAAACAGCTTACAACAAGTTATTTGTGGACTTTTGCTCCATTACTGGACAAAGAACAGAAGAGAAAGAGTATGCATAATCAAGGGCGACAATTATATGCAACCGATAAGTAATTACTTCTCATTTTCAGATTACCTACCATACACTGATTACTTTCTCTATAACTTCGTTTATTTCCCATATCAATTATCTCGTCCATATTCCCTAATTACAATACCTATTATCTCCTTGCGCCCTCTGTTGTGTCATAGCATTTGTTACTGCATCTAAAGGAACAAGCAAAGGAACAATCTAGCTGACTATGATCAAACTATGCTGCACTTAATGAGCATGTTTTTAAAACCACGTTCAATGAGTAATGAATTATGGATTATATGCTGGTCTGAACCCAGATCACAGATTTAGCTAGCGTATAGAATACCGGGCCCTACTTTCTTCACACTTACACGTCTAACTCCATCCCCACTTCTTCTGCGACAATAACTTCTTAAGCTTGCAATCAATTAAATGAATACGCTTGGTATGTTATGTGTTCTTGTTGTTTCCTTAACTGTATTGTGATAATAGAATGGTGTATGTACGCGTCATCTGACTTCACGCAAACAACGAGGTACATGTGGATACATGATTTTATTTATCCTCAGTTAACGTTGCGTACAATCGTGCAATAATCTGTGATTAATATTTCTTTCTTTGCTTTACAAGTTAAGCAAAGTTATGATGTTGTTGTAAGGAGTGTTCAATACATTTCAGTTGGAGGTCGTCAACAATGATGTTAAATAATCACAGTTTAATATGCTAACAAGTGAAGAAGGGGTCGACCTGTAAGAAAGCGGGAACATGCCTTAGCAGAACACTCGGGGATTGAGGATGCACGGCCTGGAAAAAATATCAATAGATGGGGAAACATGCCGGTATGCCATGATGAGAATGAAGTTCTGTAAAAGACCAGACAAATGGTTAAAAAGTGAAGTTGCATTAACATGTTGGTTAGTGCTCTGGCCAACATACTGAGTGGTTCTAAGTTCAAATGCTCAGAGAAAGGATTTATGCTTGTGAAAGCATGGCTACGTGGTCGATAAGATCTTGTAAATTGGTAGCAGTGATGTGGCATTTCCGTTCACTCACATGTGGTTATAATAATGTTCGAAGACAGAATTACATGTCGATCACAGATTAAAATCAACGGTGTAAAATAAATTGAAAATGTCACAAATTTCTATCACAAGCGCAAGGGAAAGTGAAGGTCATGTATTGAGTATAAAGAAGTTCATAGTACCTCAACTTCTGCCATTCGCAAAAAGTGTGCAGGTTTTTATGGAATCACATACATTCCTCCTGCTTAACGCGCTCGTCTTGCACAACCAATATAAGACCCTCATAGGCTTGAACAGATTTGGCATGCGACCTCCATGTTAGTGGCCCCTACAGATGCAGTGACCTGAATCTACCAAGAAGAAAAAAACAAAACTTATAACATTCATGTGGTCATATCTTCCATGCGTTTGTAATGCAAGCATGTTGTTGCTGTTTTGCCTTATAAATGAACTATGAATGAAATCATCTATGCAGGGACGAAGCTAAGAAGGGCACATTCTTCTTCTCTTTTCGTTCGCTTGAAATATGTCTATAACTACAATGTTGTCTCTTGTATGCTTGCTTGCTTGCTTGTGTTCGTTGGCTTGAGCTCCAACGTGAAGTCCTGTATGTCGGATGAAGGCATCCTGTTGTCCAACATCAGTGTGATGTCATACAGGACCTGAGGTTTCCGTGAGTATCCGTTGTCCCATGTCTGGCTTATTGGTGTGTAGACTGGTGGTTCCTCGCCGTACAGGCAGACACTCTCCGACTTCGGAGGAATCGGCGATCCTACTGACTTTAACCAGGACTCCGAAGGGACCTGTTGCCCAGGACGCTCGACGAGGACGCGTCAATAGGTCTTGGCCAGTATATAACCCGGCCCTGGTGCCTTGGAAACACCTCTGCGTCCCGTCTCTTGTATGAATTTAACTGTATTTTTAGTTCACTCAGCGGTCCATAGAGTTTATCTTCCACTGTCGTCTCTCTAGGCCGGAATGTTTGCCTAGACATGTTGTAATTTTGGCAGTCTTGGAGTATGTGCTCTGCAGCCTGCGACGCCAATCCACATGTGCACATGGCTGATTCACCAATCTTGAATTTTGTATACATGTGGTTGCGTAATCTATTGTGTACTGTTCTGAGGCGCAGACTAGTGACTTATTCTGGTCTGTCCATAATGTGGTAGTGTCTTGAGGAAGTTTTGGTGGCTTTCTGATTGATTTGATCATTTTTGTCTTTTGATGGTATGTAACTGGCACATCGGGCTGTTCTTCTTTTGCACTTTCCTTAGCCAATCGATCAGCTCTGTCGTTTACGGGTATTCCACAATGGGATGGTATCCACTGTATGATGACCTTATGCTGACTGCTAAGTTCAGAAAGTATTGTCCTTAGTACTGGCAATTTCCCAGACAGGAGCGCCTCGAGTACAGATTTTGCATCTGTCAATAGCATCACAGGTTGTGTACCATGGCTGGTATTGCGTAATTTCTCTGTTGCTATCTCGACTGCCTCAATTTCATCATCATAGTTACGGCAGTACTTTCCTGTTTGTACTCTGACAGTGTCCCTAGCATTATTTGGGTAATCTATGTACACTCCTGCTCCTTTGTTTCGAACAGCATTTTGTGCTGACCCATCTGTGTAGACTCGGATCCAGAGGTCCTGTGGGTATTCTTCATTAAGGAAGCTGAGAGTGACTGTTCTGCACAGTACACTGTTCTGTTCTTCCTTGTCAAATATTCCTCTCACTTTTGTCTGTATTTTTAGTGTTAGTCTATATTTGTCTTTCCACGGAGTTCGCTCTGGAATAGTTTTCAGGGGGATACCAACAGTGGGCAGATCGGTGGTTTCTCTGCAAAGTCGTTTGGCCTGGTGGATAAAACTGCTTCTTTTCAACCGCCTCATTGCTAAGTTTTCAAATATGTTCTTCATAGGGTGACCTGGCAACCTGAGGAACTTTTTTGCTTGTATTAACGTTTTTGTATCTCAACGCTCTCTCAGTGATTGTGTCCTCCCCATCCTCTTCGTCTCCACTATAGGGGATGATCTTATCCCTCCTGTAGTGACTCTAAGTGCTTGATTTTGCACTTTGTCCAGCTCTTGTAGTGTGGTATTTGATGCTGAACACCACGCAGTTGATCCATATTCCAGGTGTAGTCGTTTGCTCTGTTAATAAACTTTGCTAAGTATTTCCCCACTGGCTTCCCATGTGGGTCCACTTAGTTTTCTCAGGATGGCTATTTTCCTTCTGGCTTTTGCTACTGCTTTGTTAATGTGCTTTCTCCGTGTTAGCCTGCCATCAAATATTGGTTCTTCATCTTCTCTAAGGGGTATTCCATTTATCTGGATGATCCCTGTAATTTGTTTTGGAGAGAGGATAAATAGTATAGTGATGCATTTGTCAGTGTTTATGCTGACACACTATCTATTTGCCCATGCAACAAATGCATCTACAGCTCTTTGTAGCGATCTTGTGGCCACTGATGCATGTTCATTTGTGCTCCATAGAACCAGGTCATCAGCGTACATTGCCGCTTTAATTCCATGCGGTAGATTAACATCAGATCATTGATGAAGATTAGAAAAAAGTGTGGGGGAAAGACTCCGCCCCGGTAATCACTATGACGCAGTAGTACGTTCTTGTTCTTGAATCTGTCTATCTGTACTCTGGCTCTTCTGTTATGACGTATGCTTTCACCCAATTTTACATTCTTCCATTCACTTTACAGTTTCTCAGTTTCTTCATCAGACCTTCTTTCCAGACTTTGTCAAAGGCTTTCTTCAGATCTATCCATGCAGCAAGCACCAGCTTCTTCTCTTGGAATGCATCCTCAATTTATTGAGAGATGTAGGTTGTCTGATCTTCCGTAGAGTAGCACTGCCCAAAGCCAGCCTGCTGTGGCACAAGGATTTTTCACTTTCAAAATACCACTAAAGTATATGATTGATGATGCACTCAATTATCTTGCAAAGACAGTTGGTGAGACTAATTGGTTTGTATCTGGAGGCAATGGAACTATCTTTCCCTGATTTTTGGAGGGGTATCATGATTGCTTCTCTCCAGACTTGTGGAACACTGCCTAAGGTCCATCTGTTATTAAAGATCTGCATTAGCTTTGCTTTGGCCTCTGTTCCTATGTTCATGATCACTTCTTTGGAGATACCATCAGCTCCTGGTGATTTTCTCATTTTCAGTTTTGATATGGCTAGCTCCAGTTCGCTGATTGTGATAGGTGCCTCCAAAACCTCATGAGCTGTTTCATTCTGTCCTGTATGTTGCCATTTCTCTCGAATCTCTTGTTGTTTGTCTGGACTAATGTTGATATTGGTATCTTGTGCAAATGAGACGGCAAAATGGTCAGCTGCTTACTTGCCTGTTAAGATGTTTCCTTCTTTCTTTAGTGCAATTTTTGAGTTTCTCCCTGTGCCCTCATCGTTAAGTTGTTTTATTAGCTTCCACAACTTCTTTGTGTCTCTTTCAAAGTTCAGAAACTCTGTTTTCTCCCGTCAGCTTTTCCGTCCAGCCTGCAGCTTGGCACTTTGAAATTTGGCTTTTGCGTGCTGGTATTTATTGTGGTGCTCTTGGCTGGGTTTGGCCTCTGCTTGCTTTCTACATACTTCCACATCATTATGCAACTGTTCCAGTTCACTACTCCAGTAGGGTTTATAATGTTTACGGGCTTCTCTTGGTACTGTTTTTCGTGCTGCCTGTAGTATGCATTTCCCAAACTCTTCAACTACTTTATTTACGTCTTTCTCAGTGTTTAGGTTTCTAACCAGTATGCTGTTGCAATGCTTGTACATTGCCCAGTCTGCTTTATTATAATTCCACATCGAGAGGGTGCTGTTTTCACTTATAAGCTCATTTTCTACAGTTGGAAAGACTGGCCGATGGTTACTGCCACCAAATTGTTTCCCAGCAAATCGTGTAATGTTCCACTCCAGGTCTGGTGAATGGAAAGCCATGTCAGGTGTAGTTGCAGTGTGTCATGATCTCGAGTAGAAAGTATGTGGGTCAGACGGCTTGTTAATCAAGATGAATCTATTCTCATCGTGCCAGTCTTCCAGTCTCTCTTCTCTCTGGTCCATGTGATCATAGCCCCAGCTCTGCGAGTGGCTGTTGAAGTCGCCACACACAATCATTTATTTTCTTTTAATTGTAGTGTGTCCAGTGCCTGTGGGCGGTCACTTGGACAGTAGTAATTGACCAGATGAAGGTCTGTGTTGCCTGTGTTAAGTTTAAGTGTCTTATACTCAGCCCCATTCATGTAAACTTCAATTTGGGAAGCAGTGTTGTTATTTTTACAAGGGTCATTATCCCACCATTTCTCGTGTCCTTTCGGTAAGATCGGTAACACTGGTAGCCTCTGATTTTGAAGGCTATATTTTCGTTGAGGTGAGTTTCTTGCAATCAACATACGCTTACTTTTTCTTGGTCCAAGATGTTTTTTATTTCTATTTTTGTCGTTGTTGCTGACTCCTCCCATTCCAGTGGATTATTATTATTCTTTGTTTGATATGGCTAGACGCTCTATTCTCGGGTCCCCTGGATCCACAGGACATCTGAGAAGGACCTAGGTCCCGGCACTGGACCTGCATTGGAGTCCAAAGCAGAGCGAGCACCATAACATTTAGCAATAGTCGACATATTTCATGGCGTGATTGCGTGACATCCTGATTTCTGCGGTGCGCCTCCTGGCTGGTTGCCTCCGTCTTCAGCACCTTTCCTTTGCTAGAGTAGACTGCGGTCTTACTCGAATTTAGGTGCGTAGGCACGCACACACGTGTCTGCGCATGCATGTACGTGCATACACATCTAGAGCGTTCTGGTTATTTCTCGACACCAGTGACTCGCCGCCGCCCCTTCTCCTGTTAGTTAAAACAGTTCCGCAACGAGAAGCCCAGGGGTTGGACTTTTGCTGCAGAGGTAATGAATGCACGAGCCATTATGTTATTTATGCACGGTTGGGCGCTCACCCCAACGCCGCCCCCGGATACATAACAGCAACATTTGGAACCAAGAAGGGCACAAAGTTAAATGGGCCTGCGTCCTCAATTCTAAACCATTTGAAAATAAAGACTGTTTGTTCATTTTAGTCGACCCCGAAATAATGAGTACAAGACGTCTGTCGAAGATGTGTAATATAAAATTTAATTTTGCGTCAACGAGTGTAGTTACTACTACAATTTAATTCAAAAATGTAAACCGAGATAGAATCCTAGTGGATAACAGCTCGGTTCAAACGCGCATCACATGTCTACTAAAAAGAATATCCGCATTTTCCGGAAATAAAGAGTTGCTCCATTGTCAAACCCGAACCTGCCGTTGCAGTTCGATGCCTCCCCAAACGTCGCTTGAAAGCAAAACGGTCGATTTAATTGCACCGGGTATTATCCCATATGGCTCAGTCATTGTCCGCAGCGGCGGGCTGCCGAAAGCATCACACAAAGCACGAACTCAGTAGCTCCAGCTACGACCCCAGGAGTCTCCGAAAAAATGCACTCGTGAACTGAAGGACGCAGCCCTGATTCGAAGCCACAACTTTTGGAGCCCGAGTCAGATGGCTTGGCAACTTTGCCACGGAGACTCCGATGCCTCCTCAACTTCGGGGAAACGAACAGTATTGTTCTGCATGCAGGTAAAGGTTTGATGCTCTGTTGGGAGCACCTGCTCGTCGTGTACAGTAATGCAGACATCACGAACCAAGACCCAGATCTTGGAAACAAACGGCCAAGAACGGTTTACGAGTTGTTGGAACCTTGCTGAGGGATGGAACCTCTCATAGCATGGAGTGTATCACTGTCTAAAATCTATAGACTATGGTCCCTCTGACCTTCAAAAATGCAGCTTTTTAATTGGAGGCTCAGTATACAGAAGTGAGAATAAGCAGTCATGTGCAGGTGACAATTCGTTTGGTGAGCCCAATACCAGACCATCGCACTTTCGCTCTGCATTTATGGAACTGTAATTTGTTCGGTGGAGATAGTCAATGGTATGCCCCTGTCTTCCTTTGAGGGTCGACCGCATTGCACGTGGCGGTTTTTTCTGGTAGTAGGTTACAGGATGTGAACCACCCGAAGGTGGAAGTGCAAAGACGTCGTCACCACTCTGAATGGAATGTAATCCAAATCTACCCGCGGATATAGATATATTACAATTAGAATACGAAAGGCAATATTAGCGTTTACAGCACTAGGTCAAGTATGGAAGCCAAACTAAATTAGACAGTACCAAACATAATATGTATAGTAGCACTGTTAAGTCAATAATCACACACATTACGCAAACACACACGCGCACACACACTCACACACACATACTTACACAAATATACACACACATGTGGGATGTAGGATTTAATATATGAGAATATTTGCTAAGTTTGTTTAGGGGATTCCGGATGGGATGTATTTACATTCTCATTCATATACCACTCAGAAACAGGCAGTAAACCCAGGTTCCTGTTCGTCCATAACGTCCTAACCACCACCTGCCCCTCCAGGCTGTGAATGACAAAAGAACACATTCCAAACCATCAATACAAACTCATGTTGTGGTAACATTTATCACAACACACATAAAAAAAGGAAGGAGAAAGGAGGGTAGTTCCATTTTCCCACACTTCGTCTCTTATGGTGGAATTTAATCTAACTCCAAAAGTGAGTAG
This sequence comes from Cepaea hortensis, assembly GCA_963921405.1. Taxonomy (NCBI): domain Eukaryota; kingdom Metazoa; phylum Mollusca; class Gastropoda; order Stylommatophora; family Helicidae; genus Cepaea; species Cepaea hortensis. Next base: position 95,977,299 of record OY992881.1, on the reverse strand, counting down.
CGTATCTCCTCACTCAGTATTCTTTTCTGAGATCGCCACTGGGACTTTCTAATAAGTTAAAGACATCCTAACTCTGCAGACATCGTGATATTATACCTGTCATAACATGACAAGGATCTCTGAGACAAAGGCCTTTTGTCCAGAATTCCCCATCTTCTTTCCATAGCTGCAAACTACATTAGGCCAAAGGCCAACGACCATGCCAGTCAACATTCTTTTCTTGAGGTAAAGACGTACACAAGGCTTCTTAATCATCATCATCATCATCATCATCATCATCATCATCATCATCATCATCATCATCATCATAATCATCATCATCATCATCATCATCATGTCCCCTCTAGGGTACCAGTTGTCGCTTGTTTTCCCGGGAGAGAGTTGGAATCAACAAGCACATCTTCAAACTTATTATCTGTTGGGATTATTGACTGACTTTTGTCTACACCCCTCCCTTCTGTCTTCCCTTCCATATATCTATTTCTTTCACTCTCTCTGTTATTCTCTCAACACATACTCTGACAACAGTTCCTTTCAACAATAAATAACAGATTTATTAAGAAAAACTATGTCTGGTGTATGTATGGACTGTGTATATGTAGTTGGTATTGTCTGCTAGTGTGAATGCAAGATAGGACGGTTGATCTCGTATGTGCATTAGTTCTTCTCGTCTTTTCTGTCAGCCAAAACACAGGACTGCACACACAGAAACGGAGTGATCTCACCATGAATGATCTCCTCCTGCTTGAGTCGGGAATTAATCCAATTCTTGAAGAAAACAATTGTTCAATGTCTTATCACCAGAAAATAATCCGATTTGGTAAGTCACTGAAGTTCATATATTTCCCGGTTCGGACGGTATTATAATCCACCTCTGAATACACACCGCCACTATCCAACATTGTCTAGAGTTACTATGACTGTTCTACACCATGTCTATGGTTAACAAAGTTTAATGTTTCGGCACAGTGCAATTGCATGCAGTTTTAAGTATCCCTGCTTGCCACAGGTTAACGTCTTTTCCTTTTAAGGGTTTTAGTTGTATATTTGTTTGAGCATACAGTGTTCTGTATTTGCCGTTAAGTTATCACTTCTTCATATTAAAACATGTCTATGTTCTTGTTGTTTCTAAGTAGGTACTTTATTTGCTCAAGGGTAGTAACCTTCATCTCTTCTATGATTTCAATAGGAGATTTGAACCTGTGGAGAAGATAGGTAATCTGGTGATATGCGTCTGCTTCATATAATTTTCTTATGTGATAGTCCTTTTCTAGCCATACTGAAAAGCCTCCGAAAAACATACGGACATACGATTTCTGAGTGCACTAAAGTTTACACGACTAGATAAACGAATGCAATTTCACACATTAATAACACACACCTATATCCCTATGCTACTATTACACTAATATATTAATACCTTATATATGCCTCTATAGAATTAATGTAAATCCCCGAATCGAAATTTATCCGCAGCCAAGCACTCTATCCCATTATAAGGGAGGATATTTCTATTCATTACAGGACACATAATTCTATCTTTCCGTCCAGTTTGGTATCACACACTACACATAAACTCCATGTTCAGCTTTTTATATTGTGTGTCCCATTCTCTGTTGATTGTTTGATCTACAATCAAATTAGCCGTACCCGTAACATCAAAAGTTCAGTGAAATCACGTATACGTCCTGGCGCTCCGTTCTCCGCTGTTGCGCTGGTCCTCTGTCCATCGCTCGTTTGCACTTCAAAGCATTCTCCGTTCATTTTCCCGTCGGCCGATCGTCCCGTTTCTCCGTGTCCGTCATATCGTCAAGCAATGAACTTTACGAACACCTGTATTCTATTTTCATATCTGTGTCGGTCAATGCTCTTTTATTCGTCCTCCTCTCAGAATGAAGTACACGATTGTTAACCCTTCTCCTTCCTTGTATTTTAATATGTAAGTTATCAAGGAATCATTAAACTGCAGTTTTTTCTGTGACTCTTCATCCCTGTAGTTTTGATTCCTATGATCCTCCAACTTAATCCTCTTCCTCTGGAGTTGGATGTCTAGATAAGAAATCCGCTCCTACATTCTCCTTACCAGGGATGTATTCCACTGTGAAGTTGTACGGCTGTAGTAACAACGACCATCTCATCAATCTTGCATTGAGCTTCTGCGAAGTAGCTATTAACATCACGTGTTGATGATATGATTGGATCCTCACATGGATCAACACCTCATCCAGTAGGCGACCTCATATGCACCCTACCATACTACTCATGACTGAAACTAGTGTTGGCTCATCGCACCTGTACGTTCAGTCGACCTCCTTTCCACTGGCGTAAGCGATGGCTCACAATATAGACGGATTGTCCCATCCTGATTGTAACACTGCTTCCATGTCCTCTTGGTTTCCCCCGGCTTTGCCTCTGGGGATGTTCCACCTCGTCCTCGTTGGACCGAGTCGTCTTTCCCAAATCTCCTGGACTTTTGCTTCCAGGACCATCTTGGGCTATATTGTATCTGGTCAGCCAATCTTCGGTTGGGGTCCTGGGTATTTCTCGCCTTTCCCGACGTTACCCACCCCTTTTGAACTTGGTTACCGGTGAAACTTTCACTCTTGTCCTTTCCCTGACTTGTGATTTCCCCCCTCCTGTCGTTGGGTAAATCTGACCTATCACGTACTTTCCCATAGGCTCTCCTATGTTGTACTGGCGATCTCTGGTTTTCGTCTGGACTGGTAACTTTTGTCCCAATGGCTGCCATCACCGTAAAGTGCGAAGCTTTGCTCCCGGATCTCTCCTCATATTTCCTAATGAGATGTCTAGGGAGATTTTTCTTCTCTTCCCCGATCCGTATTTTGTAGATGTTCTTGGATACCACCTTTTCCACAGGATAAGGTCCTTTCCATCCTACTTGGAGTATATTGGTCTCTGCTGGACTCCACACTCCCACTTGGTCTTCCACTTTAAGAGCTATTTTACTCTTAGTCCGCTTGTTGGGTGGTGCGTTCTGGCACTCCGAACAAGACTTCAACCACCGGCGTACATCTCCGGTCATTCCTGGCCAGCAATAATGGCCGGAAATTTGCTGCAAGGTCTCTCGGACCCCCATATGTCGATTCGCGCCTATGATGTGTCCACTCTGAAGAATGTGAGGACGGTGGGTCTCTGGAACCACCCACTGCTCGTGCAGGTTATCTCCCCTCCCAGCTCTCCGATAGAGTAGTCGATTCTTCAGAAAGTACTGTCCCCGTTCTGGTGGCTCAGCACTTCTTTGCAGCTTCCTGTAGCAAGGACGCAACGTAGTATCCTTCCTCTGGGCAGTATGCAATTCTCCTATCCCTGAGTTGTCGCATAGTGTCTCTGCCTCTTTTTCCTTCCCGTGAGATCCACTGACTACTGTTCCTTTGTGGGCTGGCTGGTTGGGCATTCCCAAAAAGACATATTTCGTGCCAATGATCATGGGAAATAAGGAGTCAGATAATACAGCAGCTGGAATAATGCCCGTGACGTACCTGGATTTAATCTTTACCTTGGCGATTGGCAGCGTCATGGTAACAGCACTCCTCATTGCCGGCTGTATCTCTATGGTCTCCCCTGTAAGTTGGTCTGGGCTTACCAAGCTGGCGTCCACCACCGCTTCCCCATCCAAACCTGTATCGTAGAGACAAGCAACCTGCTGGCCATTGACTTCAATCAGTTCGACCACAGGTGGTCTCTCTTGGTCCTGAGTGTCTTTCATCTCCTTGACCGTTTCCTTGCCTTCCTCTTTTGATTCCTCGAGGTTGGTTATGCAATTGGCGTCTTCTGCCTTGCGTCTGCAGTCCACAGTATTATGTGTTTTCGACCGGCAGTGTGTGCACCATGTTCCCTTCCTAGGTTTCCGGGTGTCCTTTTTGTTCCTTTCTCCTTCGCCGACCGTCGTAGGAATCACTTTGCATGCTGCGAAGTAAGAACTTTTAGGTTTCGATCTGCAGTCCTTCGTGTTATGAGATGACACTTTGCAGAATGAACACCACTTCTCCGACCACTGTCGTTTCGCTGAAGAATTCGAGGTGTTCTGGTTTCCTTCCTTCACCTTCTCTGAACTCTCCATTGACGCCTTTATATAAGGTTCCATTTTTTCTCCTTCCCAATTCTTAGGTTTCTTTTTCTCTTGTTTCTCCTGACCTTTGGTTTGAATACTGAGTTCCCCAGCCTCCCCATGTACCTCTACGAATCGTTCCGCCAGCTTGTTCACAACATCAATCCGTTCCGCCCCTTGTTCTCCCAAGAAGGTTCTGAAAGGTTTCGACATTTGCTTTCGCATCTGGTCGACCACCATCAACTCTTCGAGACTCTCATAATCCCTCTTGAATTCTGCCAAGTCCATCCATTTCTGGAGATAGGATTTCAGCCTCAGACTGTAGGCGGCGAATAGTTCTCCCGGCTCTCTTCTAGACGATCTAAACTTCTTCCTATACGTTTGTGCTGTGACTTCATAATGTTTCATCAAAGCGGCTTTTAATTCCTCGTACTGATTTTCCTGTCCTGGTGGTAGGCGTGTGTAGACCTCGTACCCTGAACCACGTAAAGCCTGGGATAATTTAAGAGCCCATCTGGTTCTATCCAGTCCAATAGCGACTGCCATAGCCTCGAACCGATCCAAAAACTGGTATATCTTCTCTTTACTTTCATCAAAGACCGCCAAGGGAAACTTCATGGGGTGGTAACCCTGTCCACTCATGTGGGTTGCCCCAGGTGAAGATGAACTTCCTTCTACTGCATCTATTTCACCCTTAGTTTGTGTCTTGAGTTCTAACTCTTTCAAGCGGTATTCATGTTCCATTTCTTGTCTCCTGGCAGTCTGTTCCATTTCCAGTTTCTTGGTCTCCTGGTCCATTTCCAGTCGCTTGGTCTCCTGTTCCAGTTTCTTGGCCTCTTGTTCCATTTCCAGTCGCTTGGACTCCTGTTCCAGTTTCTTGGCCTCTTGTTCCATTTCCAGTCGCTTGGTCTCCTGTTCCCGTTTCTTCGCCTCTTGTTCCATTTCCAGTCGCTTGGTCTCCTGTTCCAGTTTCTTGGCCTCTTGTTCCATTTCCATTCGTTTGGTCTCCACCTCTATTCTTCTCACTTCCAACTCGGCCTTTCGATCTTCTCGTTCCGCTTGACGAATCTCTCGCTCTCTTTCCTGGATGTAATCAGTTAGTTCCGAGCCAGCTAAACCAATTTCCTCCCCGTTGGCCCTTAGTTCTGCTGTAGTTACTTTAGGAGTTGCCATAGTTAAGAATGTAAGTCCGCAAATAGAGTACAGACACCTCAAGCAATAAAGAAGTCCTTCCTATAAACAGATAATCTACCTAGAACCTATATCATTTATCTATGTCTATCTAATATTATAAATCTACAACACCACACAGTACATCACAACCACTCTCTCATCCACAAGAGGAGATATAGGATAAAGACTTATGTAGACGTGTGACCGTGTGACTAGGTATGTAATGTGTCTTACCACCTATCCACATTCACCCTGTCTGGAACATTCTCATTGTAAAGTCACCAGCGTTAATGAAATGTTTCCACCATAAATGTAATGGCACCATATATCCAATGGACGTCCTTCCATTAAAAGTCATCAATGTATACTTATATTTATTCCAATCAGTATGTCCCAACATGCAGGTACTCCGCTATGCCTGTGCCAATATGCAGGTACCCCTCTATGTATATGCCCTGTTATGCACAGGTCATATGGGTATTATTTTCTACCCCGCTCGCTCCACCAATTATGTCGCTTGTTTTCCCGGGAGAGAGTTGGAATCAACAAGCACATCTTCAAACTTATTATCTGTTGGGATTATTGACTGACTTTTGTCTACACCCCTCTCTTCTGTCTTCCCTTCCATATATCTATTTCTTTCACTCTCTCTGTTATTCTCTCAACACATACTCTGACAACAGTTCCTTTCAACAATAAATAACAGATTTATTAAGAAAAACTATGTCTGGTGTATGTATGGACTGTGTATATGTAGTTGGTATTGTCTGCTAGTGTGAATGCAAGATAGGACGGTTGATCTCGTATGTGCATTAGTTCTTCTCGTCTTTTCTGTCAGCCAAAACACAGGACTGCACACACAGAAATGGAGTGATCTCACCATGAATGATCTCCTCCTGCTTGAGTCGGGAATTAATCCAATTCTTGAAGAAAACAATTGTTCAATGTCTTATCACCAGAAAATAATCCGATTTGGTAAGTCACTGAAGTTCATATATTTCCCGGTTCGGACGGTATTATAATCCACCTCTGAATACACACCGCCACTATCCAACATTGTCTAGAGTTACTATGACTGTTCTACACCATGTCTATGGTTAACAAAGTTTAATGTTTCGGCACAGTGCAATTGCATGCAGTTTTAAGTATCCCTGCTTGCCACGGGTTAACGTCTTTTCCTTTTAAGGGTTTTAGTTGTATATTTGTTTGAGCATACAGTGTTCTGTATTTGCCGTTAAGTTATCACTTCTTCATATTAAAACATGTCTATGTTCTTGTTGTTTCTAAGTAGGTACTTTATTTGCTCAAGGGTAGTAACCTTCATCTCTTCTATGATTTCAATAGGAGATTTGAACCTGTGGAGAAGATAGGTAATCTGGTGATATGCGTCTGCTTCATATAATTTTCTTATGTGATAGTCCTTTTCTAGCCATACTGAAAAGCCTCCGAAAAACATACGGACATACGATTTCTGAGTGCACTAAAGTTTACACGACTAGATAAACGAATGCAATTTCACACATTAATAACACACACCTATATCCCTATGCTACTATTACACTAATATATTAATACCTTATATATGCCTCTATAGAATTAATGTAAATCCCCGAATCGAAATTTATCCGCAGCCAAGCACTCTATCCCATTATAAGGGAGGATATTTCTATTCATTACAGGACACATAATTCTATCTTTCCGTCCAGTTTGGTATCACACACTACACATAAACTCCATGTTCAGCTTTTTATATTGTGTGTCCCATTCTCTGTTGATTGTTTGATCTACAATCAAATTAGCCGTACCCGTAACATCAAAAGTTCAGTGAAATCACGTATACGTCCTGGCGCTCCGTTCTCCGCTGTTGCGCTGGTCCTCTGTCCATCGCTCGTTTGCACTTCAAAGCATTCTCCGTTCATTTTCCCGTCGGCCGATCGTCCCGTTTCTCCGTGTCCGTCATATCGTCAAGCAATGAACTTTACGAACACCTGTATCCTATTTTCATATTTGTGTCGGTCAGTGCTCTTTTATTCGTCCTCCTCTCAGAATGAAGTACACGATTGTTAACCCTTCTCCTTCCTTGTATTTTAATATGTAAGTTATCAAGGAATCATTAAACTGCATTTTTTTCTGTGACACCAGTAACATGTATACTCCAGCAGTAAAAGTAACAATTACGAATAGAATATATTAATCTCATAACAAAGAGAACATGTGAATCCTTCATATAATAATAATAATAATAATAATAATAATAATAATAATAATAATAATAATAATAATAATAATAATGCAGGGGCAATTAATGAGATATTCCTCTCACTCTCAAACCATAAGACCAGAACAGATGGTCCTCTTCCCACCTGCCTATAGAAGCATGGATGGTTAATGGACGCTGTTATATAACTCACCAATTGCTGCTAGCATAAGAAGTGCCCTGTCTTCAGGAATAACTTCTGCAGCATGGTAAGCATTCTGAACGTTGTTGGCAAATTCCTGAAAACAGATAATCGCCCAGGCACCGACAACATTAATGCAATGGGGACGGGAGGCATGTCCTGCAAAACATTTGAATACGTATCGTGCGGTTTTCTTTCTTTATTCATGAGATTATACTTATCAAACATGGCATTTCATTTGCATATTCATGAAAGGATTACATGTCCATCACACATGTTGTGTGGTTACTAAGATGAAAACAAGAAGAAATACCGTAAAGGCACGATGGCTGAAGTTACAGGTTAGCAGAACTATTTATCCAACATGAACTTAGGTCCATAAGATGAGCTAATAGTACTATTTTTCCGCACAGAGAATAAGTTATTGAAATGCACTTAGAGTGAACACTCCGCAGCACACAGAACAGTTGCAGATTGATATGCTTCACAACGCATATAATAAGTTAAACATAGGAATTGAAACTGTGTGCACAGGAAAATCGGCAGTGAGAAAAAGATGTCCGCTCAGTAGAAAACAATAACTCAGGCCATCTTTTCACATGAATTATTGATCTAACAGTTTTCACACTTCCTATTTAAACACAATGGTACGTGTACCTTATCAAAAGACATGGTTACACATTCATAATACGTTTTCAAACGTATCTAGGCTCCAGAGAGTGACATGTTTTGGGCTAAACTGCCCTCCCAAGCGGGAGGCGACTTGTCTTTCGAACGTTCCAGATGGCAAGTGTCTACTAACGCCTTGCTAATTTAAGGGGCAATGTCTTGGCTGGGTACTCGATCAATCATAGGGCTTACATTTAAACTAAGGCCATATAAATTATGTCGCCATCCAGACTAAGTCTATGGCATTCCCCTCCATGGCGTGGGAACAAAATAGTCAATTCTTGGAAACTGTAAGGACGCCAGTTTATATCACAACACACACACACACACACACACACACACACACACACACACACACACACACACACACACACATATATATATATATATATATATATATATATATATATATATATATATATATATATATATTCCCCGCGTTTCCATCCTGTTTCAGGATATTGCGGCCAACACCAGCATCTTTCAGCTGTATGTTGATTCATAGGTTAGATTACGCTCATCAGCACGCCACAACTTTCTGAGCGACCGGCTCCATACTCTCATAAGTCACTGGTGCGACTCGAACCACTTCTAATTCTCGTGCGCTCACGTCGACCACGAGAGTATTCGGGGTTAACGGAAAAAGCTGCTAACCCCTCAGCCAGGCAGCCGGCATATATATATATATATATAATACATAAATCACACACACACACACACACACACACCCACACACACACACACACACACACACACACACATACATCATCAAGTGCCATGCCGGCTGGCGTAGGCATTTATGACGCTTCACAGATCTCGGTCTTTGGTTTTCTGTATAAACTCTACTGATGATATTCCTTCAGCCACCGTCTTAATCCACCCAGCATAATTTCTCTTGGTCTGTGTGTATATCAATTAGAAACATGGAGCACGACTTTACTTTATACATTCTTTAATAAACTGGAAACATTCATAAGTTGATGACTTTACAGAATAGAAGAGCTAACATGACTTATACTTATAGGTTGACTCAGCCTAAAGCAGTAAATGTCTACCATTTCGAGGTGCTAGTTCGACCCCATACGTTCGACCCCATACTAACCCACACTTGTCAAAATCGCATGGGAACACCGCTGTGGCTTAGCATCAAGCACATGATCATTCTGTTGGTGCAAGTACTAACCACCTCGCCATTAAGAATCATAGCCTTGATTACAATTATTCATCAACAGGTACACATTCATCATCATCATCATCATCATCATCATCATCATCATCATCATCATCATCATCATCATCATCATCATCATCATCATCATCATTATCATCATCATCATCATCATCATCATCATCATCATCATCATCATCATCATCACCCAGTGCCCTACCTTCAGGCGTAGGCGTTCATGTCCCTCAACATATCTCGGTCTTTGATGTTCTGGAACAATTTCACTGATGATACTTCTCTATGCCACCATCTCAGTAAATTAGGAATCATTTCTCTTGGTCTGCTTCTGCCTCGCTTCTATTTGATCTTTCCAGTTGTCACGATGTTTTCAAATCTTCTCATCACATGACCAAAGAAAGCTATTTAGGTACACATTAGAAGAAATAAATTAAGTGTTTTACAAGCAGTAATTGATGTGTGATAATTTTTTAATGGATTGTCAACGGCATGTCTCTCACCAGTATACTGGAATTACGGAAAGAAAAGTCCCGAGACGCAGCAAGATCAAGAAGAGGTAAAGAGAACTATGAATTTTACGAGCTGGCCAAGCTACTTCCACTTCCGGCTGCAATTACAAGCCAGCTTGATAAGGCCTCAATCATTCGATTGACTATTAGTTATTTGAAGCTCAGGGATTTTTCTTCTCATGGAGATCCTCAATGGACGCAGGAAGGAGGCATGGGAGTTAATAAGCTCAGTAAAAGTAAGTGCCTGCATTAATCTCTCCCTTATGTCTGTCTGTCTGTCTGTCTGTCTGTCTGTCTGTCTGTCTGTCTGTCTGTCTGTCTGTCTGTCTGTCTGTCTGTCTGTCTGTCTGTCTGTCCGTCCGTCCGTCCGTCCGTCCGTCCGTCTCTCACAAACACACACTCTCTCTCCCTCTGTCTTTCTCCACCTCTGTGTATATGGTTGTTGTTGTTATTGTTGTTGTTGTCTAAGATTAGCTTCATAAATGATGCTTGAATGAAATAATGTATGAAAGGTCAGCTATAATAAGGGCAGAATGTTACACAGGTTTGATGCCCAATTCTTGCCCCATTGAAAAAAGAAAACAACATTTATTCATTCGTTCTCTGTCTGCTTGTGTGTCCGTGCGTCCGTCCGTGCGTCCGTGCGTGCGTGCGTCCACCCGCCCGCCCGCCCGCCCGCCCGTTCATCTGTCTGTCTGTCTGTCTGTCTTTTCTCTCTTTCTCTCTCTCTCTCTCTCTCTCTCTCTCTCTCTCCTTCCCCCTCTCCCTCTCTCCCTCTGCCCCCCCCCCTCTCTCTCCCCCTCTAAGTATACATACATATATAGCAAATTCAACGTCAGTGGTGAATAAATCAAACCAGCCAATAAGTACACTTCCAAATAATATTGCACGGTCGTTCCTTGAAGAATACAAAATACTACGACATAATAATCATCATCAAGTGCTATGGCTTTTCGCAACATTCTTGCGAGGTGTCACTAAATTTTCCAGAGTATTTATCCTTTTAATTTTCCCCAACAATTCCCAAATATGGGAGGTAATAGTTGGCCATCTCAACGATCACCATAGTCATTGACCAGGGTGTGTTCCTGTCACTTATTATGCCATGTGACCAAGTCATCCATATATTTATCTCTTTGCCTTCCCTTTGTTCTGTCCCCAAAACATTGCCTGTTGTCATTAAATGGTACAGTTTACATATCCACATAACCTACCTATCTTGACAGTATACGCCTACTATCTCGAATCATTTACGGTTGTCATTTGTGTATTCCAGGACTTTTTCATTGGTTTTTTGTCCGTCGATGGTATTATTTGCATTGTCCCCTCAGATACCACATATCCATTGCCATTAAGAGTTTCTCAGCTTGTCTGCTGACTGTCCATGTTTCGCCTGTAAATAACATGAATGTATAGTGAGACATACCGTGTGTTTTAGAAGATTGATGTTTAAATGTGTTATCCTTTCTTTCAGCACATCATCAATCCAGGTTGGACATCATGGATCCATTCGAATCACGCCAAGGGACGCACATATTGCAGGTTAGTACGATCGTGTAGTTGAAGGGCGCTCTCTTTCTTGCTAGATTCATTCAACAGTTCAAAAAACAGAAATAGTTACTAATGCGACAAAGACGTATTCCTCTACTTTGATGCCATTCATAAAACTAGATTTTATTGTTAACAACTGATCAAAGGTGTCAGGGCCACGTCTTTTTCTTCTGTATACGTATATTGATTGGGTTGTAATTAACGTTTCTTCTCAAGGTTTGATGTAACGAATCGAATGAAGAACTGGATATACTAGTAGTTATCATTGTTTTCGCATTGATTATAGCATACTAGGGTGTACAACTATTCTTGATTATGAAATCCTCCTCCTCCTCCTCCTCCTCCTCCTCCTCCTCCTCCTCCTCCTCCTCCTCCTCCTCCTCCTCCTCCTCCTCCTCCTCCTCCTTCTTCTTCTTCTTCTTCTTCTTCTTCTTCTTCTTCTTCTTCTTCTTCTTCTTCTTCTTCTTCTTCTTCTTCTTCTTCTTCTTCTTCTTCTTCTTCTTCTTTTTCTTCTTCTTCTTCTACAGAATAATCATCATCATCTTCCTCGTTGCCAGCTTTCCTCCTCCTTCTTCTGTACTTGGTTATATCTACGGTGTTTTGATTGCTCATTAAATGTGCAGCCTTTTTATAATTTGTTACGGCAGCTTACCATCTCTCATTCGAGTGCTAATACTACTTCAATTGGCTGTCATTCCTTTTTTAAGGATTATTCGCGAGTTAACCAATTTGCTCTCTACTGTGATTTGTTTCTATTTGTATACATCCTTCTACTTGTCCCAGATGTTCCAGTTCTTCACAATTAATATGCCAATATTTATGACGCTCTACTTTGTACTCTGGTCAGTCCATTGTATTTCTTTCTGTACATTGGAATGCATTCTATGGATTTCGCATGATTGAAATCGCATTTAATGATAAATTAAATTATAACAATAAAGACAGTATCTTCTTTTGCCTCCTTGTTCGGATTCTGATCTTAGCGTTAATCTCTCTCACAAAAGTTTTAGTTAGCATCCGGTTCATAACATTTCTATAACATTATTGGTGGAATCAAGCTGCCTAAAACAATAGAAGTTGTAGGTTGTTAAGAAGGAAATCTACTAATAATAAGAATATTATTTGAGATGTCACTTGTTGCACGTTACAACCTAAAAAAAAAACACTAGGGATAACTCAAATACCCATCACAATCGCGACGTAACCTATAAGCTGGCGTAGGTGTTGGCCGCTCTCCACATATCTCGGTCATTGGTGTTTGGTTCAACTCTGTTTATGATATTCCTCCATGCCACCGTCTCAATCCATGCAGCATCATTTCTCTTAGTATGCCATTGCCTCTTTTCCTATTGATCCAGCTGTCACCATGTTCTCCTTGCCCATTTTCTCATCATATGACCACAGAAGGCTTTTCGTATCTTTCTAATAGTTACACATAACTTTCTAGTTTCATTAGCCTCTTTGTTAGTAACTCTGGCAGTACAAGGTACTCGCAACATTCATCTCAGGAACCATATCTCCGCTTCTGCTAAGTGTTCTTCCTTATTTGTCCAATTACGTTCCCAAATTCACTGCCATACGGCAAAATAGATTCTATATAACATTTCACCTCTCTCTTTCTTACTTTCAGTGATAGTGAATTAATTTTCTGAAATGTAGCTTTGACTTGCCCTATTTTGCTCTTAATGTACGTTGTGTATATTACATCTGTATTTATATTTCCTCCTAGGTATTTAAATTTAACAACTTGTTTAAGCGTTTTCGCTTCTATTTTTATCTTATATATTGAAGTGATCTTTGTCTTTGATACCACCATTGTTTCTCTGTGCTTGATATTGAAGGAAAGTCAGAATTTGATTTTTTTTTCACTTTCTACAACTAAAATGTAAAAATGTTGTAGCATTTTTAAGCATCTTCCGACATCAATACCGTGGCGATGGAGTTGCGGACGTGATTTGTAATGCCACTTGCCCACGTTCGAAACACAGCGGTGACCGATTAGACAGCAGATCGTTTCGCGCTGGTTTTAACGTTTTGGTATGGGAGCCGGTCGATCTGAAAGCAATGGCAAACTACTGAACGTAACACTTGCCAATGCATCAACAACGGCAGTAAAATGCTGGTGTTGACTGCAACGTCCTCTAAAGGATATGCAACTTTAAAAAAAAAAAAGATTGTTTATATTGGAACCTCCAATTCGTAATTCTGGCTTCTCTTCGATCTCTCTCATTACTACTTCGTGAGAGAGAGAGAGAGAGAGAGAGAGAGAGAGAGAGAGAGAGAGAGAGAGAGAGAGAGAGAGAGAGAGAGAGAGAGAGAGAGAGAGAGAGAGAGAGAGAGAGAGTGAGAGATCAAAATACCAATAGAAATTTATATAGTATGAAGCTAACGCCCTAAAAGACCCGTTTCATACACATCGTATACCAACTACTCATATTGTATCAGTAATTATTTCAATATTTAAAACAAAGTCCATCCATTCGAGCAAGGTAATAAAAATGTACATTAAACGACGATTTTCCTCGCATGAGGCGTATTGGGCACACATTTTATAGACCAATCGGAATTCGATCAATACCACACCGACATCCTTCACTTCTCACATCGTTTCGTAGTGTCAGTTGAAGGCTAGATGGACCTTTTTTTTTTAAATTCGCATATCCTTTACAGGACATCGCTGTCAACAGCAGCATCTTTCAGCTGTCTGTTGATTTCTTGGCAAGATTACGCTCAGTAGTTTGCCATTGCTTTCTGAGCGGCCGGCTCAGTTATCCCGCAAGTCACTAGCGGGGGTCGAACCGCCTCCAGCTCTCGCCCGCTACGCAGCTCTCGCCCGCTACGAGACTCTGCGTGATAAACGGGATTACGGAGAAAGTGTTGTAACTCCTTGGCCAGAGAGACCGGCCTAGATGGACCTGGGAACGTTAATTTTTTTACACATGTCACCGCCTCGGAGAGTTGGGAAGAAATCATGCAGGAAAGCGATTCCACAGCTCTATTTAATTTTAAATTCTAGTAAAACTCCTGACAACGAATGTTCTGAAGATAGTTTATTTAATTTTGTAATTTTTCATTCTGCTTCAGTCACATCTTCCGCAATAAGAGATTATATTGTAAATATATTTGTAAGGACAGTCTAAAATAAAAGACTATTGGACATGGTGCATACATAGCGTAACTACAAACTGTGACACTGCGCTGGATCTGCTACAGAAATGATCTCTTTCACCCAAACGTTGTACCAGTTATACTATGTGTATATGCCAACTGAAATGATCTGGTTGTAGTATTATAATAAAGTTACAAATGGTTATAAACAGCTATAGACATGACGGTATGGGCAAGCAAACACACACGAACTGTTAAGACATTAATCCCTTTGTACCAGACTAACCTCTGAATTATTGTGCAAAGGATGACAATTTTTAATTAAATTAACACAACCATAAAGGGTAGAAATAAACGAAGATCCATTATCTACAAACACATTAACTGCAATGTCACACCACATCTCTGAATTGTTGAACATGTTATGATATTTTTGAATAAACCTAAACATGATCAACTATATTCATCAATATAATGTAGATGCTGTTGCTGGTGATTATATTTTCCATTGTGGAAACTTGTCATGCCCGGTTTCACAGTTGGGAGATTGATATGAAGGGTTGAAAATGCATCAAGCCACAATAACTCTAGTTTAATGACTACCTAAATATTTATTCATAGAAAATGCATGTGTCGGCTTGCCTTTACCTCCCACTTCTATATTAAAGATTCACAGCATTCCTCTCTCCCCCCCCCCCCCCCCCCCCCCAGTAAAGTTTACCGACAACCAAAGCAGTCAGGTAAGGACTGTTGGTGAAATTGTTAGGACGTTACGCTGACAATGGCATGGGCGCGGTTGGGCGAGGGTTTGGTGCTTGTGCGAGAAACTCGCAATGGGAAGGAAGGACTGACGACCTAAAACTCCATGCATTCTAGCCTACAATATGTGGAGGTCCTAACAATCCGTGCACTCTAGCCTACAAAATGTGGAGGTCCTGAAACTTCATGCACTCTAGCCTACAATATGTGGAGGTCCTAACACTCCATGCACTCTAGCCTACAAAATGTGGAGGTCCTGAAACTCCATGCACTCTAGCCTACAATATGTGGAGGTCCTAACACTCCATGCACTCTAGCCTACAAAATGTGGAGGTCCTGAAACTCCATGCACTCTAGCCTACAATATGTGGAGGTCCTAACACTCCATGCACTCTAGCCTACAAAATGTGGAGGTACTAACAATTCATATAGACACAGCAGATTCCGGCTACGGGACTAACATAGTGGGGAAATGTTGTATACGCTGATGAACAAACTGCCCTCGGTACAGAATGAAACAAATATTTCACTGCGCTGGCAAGACATAAGGCAATTCTTTAGAATTGGCATGTTTACCTCAGAATTGTTGGACGAGAAAAGTCATGACTGTGAAAACTACTATTGATGTGAAATGGTTCTCATGGCTCCAGCCAAGCAGAGAAGACAGCTTCTGTACAGGGCTTTGTACAAACTTACCACGTGACCTGCAGGTTTGAATGTCCACCTCACATGGTACATGCGCTCTATCCCTTGGTAAGGCTAGGGATTTTTGTCTCATCAGCCCGATGAGCCATGTTTATAGGCTGGGATGTGTATTGTCATCTAACACCATCACCAGTATTGGAATAGGGCAGTGTTTTTGTCCTGATTATGCCATGCGGCCAAGACATTCAGACATGTATCTATCGGGAGTGAAATAAAAATAAAAGCCTGTATACAGATTGGCAAAGGCTTTAACACACGGCCTTTCTGCCTCCCAGCTCAGAAAAACCTTCCTGCATGCGATTGAATGGTACAAATCCTGGGAAGGTAATAAGATGTGTCGGCCGAAAGGTGCAATATCGCAGCTCTGCAGTAAACAGGCACAACGGAATCGTTTAATTACGTCTAAAACGAACGCAGAAGAAGACGAGTGATACAAATGAAGTAGTGATAGTTGTTTGTTAACATAGTTTTGTAAACACTCAAAAGTGACTTATAGCTTTGTGAACACTCAAAAATTACTTATAGCTTGGGTTTAATTTAGTTGTACATGAATCTTAGCTATGTGACCGCAGCAGCTGTGGGTATATGGTTTTATAAAAAAAAAAAAAAGCAATTACAACACCTTGGAAGAATAGAAAGAGCTATGAAAATATCTTGGAAGAAGTTAACTCACAATGAGAACTGGATACTGGCATTAGAAGGAGACAGTCGGCATTCTTTGGGCGTGTCATGAGGAAGGGAAAGCTTGAGTATATCGTCACAACGCGATAGCTGGAGGGGCGGATAGGCAAGGGGGACTAAGTCAGTAGATGGACAGTTTGACATCATGGCATGCTGGAACATCTGAATCAAACATTATTGACAGTACACGACTCGGAAGTCGGTGCTACCTTCGGAGCGCGAGACAGGTAGTGCATCCATCACTCCACCATCCATCCATCCGTCATGTGCCATGCCGGTAAGCGTCGGCGGTCATGTTCTGCCATCTCACTCGATCACCAGAGTCGTGGATCAGCTCCGTGTTCCTGTCATCACTCCACAGAGACTCCCAAAATCCTACAAGAACTACATATCGAAGAAGACTGGACATTCCAACTAGTTATTTTAAAGAAAATAACTATGTTGCGCATGCTAAAAAGACTATGAAGGATGAAAAAGATAACACTGGTTTACACACATGTTGGTGCCTTAAATTGTATAGCTGTTCTTGGGTAATTTTGTGTTGCTGATTTCAAAAATATAATCATATTATTGCCATTAGCTCTAATTTGTGAGATAACTAAGAATTACCGTTTTAGAGGGAATTGTTAAGTGCAAGCCTAGAGTTAGGTACCATCAGTGTCATTACTGTGCATTTACTCCATCCATCCATCATGTGCCATGCCAATAAGCATGAGCGGTCATGATTCGCCATTTCACTCGATCACCAGAGTCGTGGATCAGCTTAGTGTTCTTATCTTGACCATGCCACGTGGTCAAGCCATCCAGGTATTTACTTCTCTGTCTGCCCCTTGTTATCATCTTCTAGATCTTGCCAGTTGTCACCAAGTTCTCCAATTTATTTCTTTTCATAACATGCCCAAAAAAGTGTGTCTGTCTCATCTAATTTCTTTAATCAGTTTACGATTTTTATTGTTTTTGTAGGACTTGGTCATTGGTTCTTCTGTCTGTCCATGGTATTCTTTGCATTCTCCTCATAAAACATTGTCCACGCTTCACATCCATACAAAAGTGCAGGCTCTATGTAGCACATTACCACCCTTTTTCTCGCAGCAATTGACATCTTTTTATTGGTCAGTATGTTTTTTTCATTTTGCAAAAGGTTACATTCGCCGTGGCGATTCTTGTATTAATCTCTTCAGGACATCTCCCATCAGATGTTATGTCTGTTCCTAGATAATTGTACTGATTCACGTGTTTATGAATATTTCCATCTACTTGTATATTACATTGTGGAATTTCGTTTTTCCTAGTGACGACCATAATATGCTTCTTCGTTCAGTTTAATTCTAACCTAGTTGTTCACTGTTTGCAACAACCGCATCTACTAAATGTTGCAGATCCTGCACGTTATTTATTATCTTAATATAACAAAACAGGTAGTCAGGTCTTAGTCAGATATGACTGAGCTACCGTATGACAGTAGACGGTACTACCTGCTTTCTGTCAGCGCCGAATGTTGGGCGGCGCTTACCAAACCCGACACCCCACATTGTGCCAACGGCTTCGGGCGGAGGAGCGCAATTGGGAGGGTACTAGCCTTATCCTGGTGCGAGGAAATGCAACCCAAAGACAAAATAAGACATGGCAGGGCAGACCAGGCCCTAAGCCTTGGTTGGCAGCTGGTCTAGGATCGAAGCTCCGACAGGCGCACAATTAGAGCATTGCTTTGCTGATCCGGCAGCTTCTGCAGCTTGACTTGTTCCAGATGTATAGGTGTTAACTTTCCTCTGGATTGAACTAGGCAGGCCGAGAGAGGGATCATGCTGCATGGGCAACACATGGTTTCTTTATTTTAGCCCAGGCTTTGTGCTATGGAGAGGCAATAACTCCATCCCTGGTCTTAACCGGTCTCGGAATCAAAGCGAGAGGCAACTGTTACGGGTTATAAGTCCTTGTCAGTTGGCGTAGACATGGGGCGCCACGCGTTGCCTATGACGGTGGGAGACATCTATAGGTGTCACTGATCAGCTACCGCCCGCCTCAAGCTGGGCAGCCCCCAGCCAATTGGGTGCTGATCCGCCACAGCCTGCCTGCTTCAATGGGTGCTTGGGGCTAGGACAAAATCTGAATTGCAGGCTGTAAAACCAATGCACCAGATACTAATAAAAAGAATAGAAACCTCAAGCTACGGCTTGCACGCTGGAACGTGAGAACCATGTGTCCAGGATTTTCCACTGACTTGACAAATATTGACGATGTGAGAAAAACGGCTGTGATTGATGCTGAACTCAATCGTCTTAACATTGATATTGCTGGCCTGCAGGAGACTCGCCTCGCTGAGGAAGGGTCACTCAGGGAAAACAATTACACCTTTTTTTGGAAGGGAAGAGGGCAGGCAGAAAAAAGGCAACACGGTGTGGGCTTTGCAGTGAAGAATTCGCAACTGGGAATGATTGATATCCCAGCTGGAGGTAATGAAAGATTATTATCACTGCGCTTGGCAACCTCATGTGGATTTGCCACCATTCTCACTGCATATGCACCGACACTCACTTTCTCTGATGATGTGAAGGATACGTTCTATGAGCAGCTAGACTCTGCGATCAAGGCAGTTCCAAAATCCGACTACATTTATATGCTCGGTGATTTCAATGCTCGTGTGGGCAAGGACTCGAGTTCATGGCCAGTGTGCCTTGGAAAATACAACATCGGTCGCATGAATGATAATGGGCAAAGGCTGCTGGAGCATTGCACTAGAAATGACCTATGTATTACAAACTCCTTTTTTAAAACAAAAGAGATGCATAAGGTCACATGGAAACATCCAAGATCCGGCTATTGGCATCAGCTGGACTTCATGATCACACGGAGACAACATCTGAACCATACATCATTAACTCGAAGTTACCACAGTGCTGACTGTGATACAGATCATTCTTTGGTTGTTGCAAGGGTTAGACTGAGACCAAAGAGAATCTACACAGCTAAACACAAGTCTAGCCCCAGGATTAATATTATTAACACTCATGATCCTGGAAAGTGCTTTGAATTTCAACAGCAACTTGAGGACGCTTTCAATGATACATCAGAAAATTGTATAGTAAATGATAAATGGAGTAAACTTAAGGAAACTATTTATAAAACAGCGGTAGGGGTTTACGGCACTGTGGATCATAAGAGGCAGGACTGGTTTGCGGCAAACAGCCAGATACTGCAGCTCTTGATTGATAAAAAGAAGATAGCTCTCTTAAGAAACAAGGAAAGACCAACGCGTAACACTCTGAGTGAGCTGAAGCAAGCTAGGAAGGATGTACAAAAGGCTGCCAGGCAGTGTGCGAATGACTATTGGATCAAGTTATGTGAGTCCATTCAAATCGCAAGTGATAAGGGAAACATCAGAAGCATGTATGAAGGGATAAAGAAAGCCTGTGGTCCAATGATCAAAAGAAGTGCACCGCTGAAAACCTTGACTGGAGAAATCATCACTGATAAGAAACAGCAGATGGATAGATGGGTCGAGCACTATTTAGAGCTTTACTCAAGTGAGACCAAGCTGGCAGATGATGCCCTCAACGCCATAGAGGCCCTACCAACTCTTGACCACATGGGCACACTTCCCACTATAACAGAAGTTAAGTGTGCTATAAATGAGCTTGCATCTGGCAAGGCTCCAGGTAAGGATGGGATTCCAATAGAGGTGATCAGGAGTGGGCAAGACACCCTCGCTCTACAGATCCACCAGCTAATAGAGCTATGCTGGCGAGAAGGACAAGTCCCACAGGATTTCAAAGATTCAAACATCATAACGTTGTACAAGAACAAGGGAGATCGGAGCGACTGCAACAACTATAGGGGTATCTCACTTCTGTGTATTGTTGGGAAAGTATTTGCCAGAATTGTCCTGCGCAGACTTCAAGTCCTGGGAGATCAAGTCTACCCCGAATCACAGTGCGGCTTCCGTCAGAACCGGTCTACCATTGATATGATATTCTCATTGCGACAGATGCAAAAAAAATGCCGGGAACAAAATCAGCCATTGTTTATTGCCTTCATCGACCTCACAAAGGCATTCGATTTGGTCAGTCGTGAGGGTCTCTTCAAAGCACTAAAGAAGATTGGCTGTCCACCAACTCTTCTGTCCATTGTGGAATCGTTCCACACAGGCATGAAGGGTATAATCAAGTTTGATGGCTCAACTTCAGAAGAGTTTGAAATTAAGAGTGGAGTTAAGCAAGGTTGTGTACTAGCCCCCACCCTCTTTGGGATATACTTTTCACTTCTACTGAAATATGCCTTTCGTGATCAGGATGACGGTATATACATTCACTCACGCTCAGATGGTGGCCTCTATAATGCTCAGAGATTGAAGGCCAAGACTAAAATTAGCAGGGTACTAATCAGAGAGTTGCTTTTTGCGGATGATGCTGCGATTACGACCCACTCTGAGGTAGAATTACAACATCTACTATCTGCATTCTCCAATGCTTGTTCTGAATTTGGTTTAACAATTAACAAAAAGAAGGCACAGATTATGTCACAAGGTGCACATAGTGTACCATCAATCTTTATTGACGACGCCGAACTGGAGATAGTAGACCATTTTACATATCTAGGATCAGAGGTAAATAGCAAATTATCCCTCGATCAGGAAATCAACATCAGGATTGGCAAGGCAGCAACAACAATGAACATGTTAGCAAAAAGAGTCTGGGAGAACAGGAAGCTTACTGCCAAAACAAAAGTCCTCATCTACCAAGCCTGTGTCCTTAGTACTCTTCTTTATGGCAGTGAAACCTGGACAACTTACTCACGCCAAGAGAAACGTTTAAACAGCTTTCATATGCGGTGTCTGCGAAGAATACTTGGTATTAAGTGGCAAGACAAAATCACAAATACTGAAGTATTGGAAAGATCAGGTTGTGTGACGGTGTGTTCCATGCTCAGTCTTCGTAGACTTAGATGGATAGGACACGTTAGGAGGATGGATGATGGTAGACTACCAAAGGACATCTTTTTTGCTGAATTACAGATGGGTAAGAGATCTCAGGGTCGGCCTCTACTACGATACAAAGATGTGTGTAAGCGGGACATGATTGATACAGGCATTGATAATGCACAATGGGAGCACGTCGCCGCTGAACGTGTTGCATGGAGGGCAACTATCAGAAATGGAATAAAGACAAAGGAGAAAATGATTGCAGATAAAGCACACACAGAGAGTGAGAGACGTAAGATGGTGCAAAATGGTGGAAATTACCATGTTTTCACATGCACCTACTGTGGGCAAACATTTGCAGCAAGAATTGGCCTTACCAGCCACACTCGCCACTACCATGGATCGTAGTTATTGCCATATGACAGTTATTAAGCCTTTTTAAAGCACAATGTACCAAACTATCGTCTGTCAAGACGGAAAGGTGCCAATGATGATGATAACAAAACACCATTATATTACAACTTTATCACTAGCATTTGCTATCTATAGTCACCATACAAAATCTTTTCAAGGAATTTCTGTAATCTGATATGCCCGGACAGTCACATTTAAGGGTTCAATAGTAATCTGCCATCATGTAGGTATCCTAAAGTTCCTGGTATCTCTCTTCCATTGTTTTTATATGTTGGTGAAATCTGTCACCTTGACCCTCACTAAAGACGCTCAGATTCTCGGGAAAGAAATGTAAATGGTTATGGAGGTAGTGTAATTGTATGCTCATGTTGCATCCAAGCTAACATAATCTCGACAGCATGTTTTCAACTAATTCAGAATAATTGTCTGCTTTAAAGTTACTTTAAAGTTTTGCAGAACTAAAACAAAACGATGACCAGTATGTGGGCTCTGTTTCGTTCAACAAATCAATAAAGTTTGTTTGGTTTTTTAATTTTCTCGTTTGAGATCCATCAAAACTTCCAGATTTAAGTTTGTCTATGCTCAATTCCCGAAACTTTCTCTTTTATGTTGCAAATCCCTTACAGGACGTTGCAGTTAACACCAGCATTTTCAGCTGCTGTTGATGTACTAGGCAAGTTTTTACGTTCAGTAGATTGCCATTGCTTTCCGAACTACCGGCTCCCATACCAACACGTTATAACACAACGCGACACGGTCTGCTGTACAAATCGGTCGCAGCTGCGTTTCGAACGCCTGGTAAGTGGCTCACGAACCGCGTTCGCAAGCCTTTGGCCACGGAGGCGACCGGTGTCTGCTTAAGTAATTTAAAAAGTTACCATCTTTGTTCAGTGCCTTAACAAATTGCTTAATCAAGCCAAGCTTTGTATGTAATGGTGGCAGTAGAACTCATTTTTGATCAATGAGAAGCTTGTTGACAATACTGTTTTCTCCAACTTTAAATACATCCCTCAACGGCCACTGTTTCTATGTCCAGTGCGTAACCTTTGCCCTGCTATCCCATAAACATATACAGCATGGATATGTGTGAGTAGCCTTTGCTGGCCAAACAAGAAGTTCATCATTTTAAGATCTACACAAACCATTCAATAATGTTCTAATTACATCAGTTTTTCTAGAGCTGTGATAGAATTTAGCTATATTGGTTACCATTGTGGTAGAGAACACCTTTCAAACTTCGTTTAGAGCTGTCAATGAAAAAATCGCCTCTCATCTGGTGTACAACTTACACTCATTTAGTTTACAAGATTCCCTACAGTAGTACAAAACAGAAGGTTATTTTCCTTACAAAACGTTAGTAGAAAACCATGCTCTCTACAGCGATCAAATATAACCTTTGTTTCAGCTATCAGTATTTTTTTTTTATTCCTTTCAATCTTGAAGGCAAAAGTTCTGAAGGTTCCTTGGAAAGATATAGATCTTGGATTAGATCATTCAGTTCAAGCTGGTTGAAGCGTTGAGCAGCTAGAAAATAATCTTTAAAATCACTATCACTGTCACTTGTCGTTCCACATGCTAATACTGTCTCATCTTCCAGCAGGGAATCCAAATTCTCCCCATTAATTCCCTTAATATTGACAACAAAGAAATTGCAGTCATTGTAGTGGTTCTTGGGCTCTCTGTAAGTACAAACCTATATATGTGGTATTTTGTTTTAACAGGCCCCATTTATGCAAAATCAGGTGTACAATGTCTAACACCCAAAACACATTTTGTATAGGGAAGTGTAATTATAAAGACAGGTGTGCCAGTAAAACGAAGAAGAGGAAGACCACTAAGTAGATGGGTGTAGGATGTGACAGTGATGTACTCATTACAACCACAAAAGCAGGGCATCTGGCTAATGCTAGCGATCAGTTTCGAAAGCCATGTCCGGGAAAGTTATGCATATGACACTGGAAGATGACGTATTAACTCAAAGATTTGAAGGAGTAGTTGTATGTGATCTACAGGACGTTTCACTCAACCCCAGCATTTATTATGTATTTGTGATTTCCTTGATAATTTTACCTTCGGTAGGTGATTGCTTTCTAAACGCCAACGTACAAACCATTATGAAAATCATCGCAAAGCTATTTACTCCCAAATCGCCCACGGTTAACTTCGAACCCGGTATATCTGGATTTTGAAACTGTATTCACTACCCCTAAAGCACAGCCGCCGACGTTTGAACAATAGGAAAAAACAAAACAAGTATAGACGGTCGTCTTTACAGGAGGACAATAACACGCCGAACACGGGACGTTACGGCGATTAGCCTTCATCATCCATCAAAATTAACAACAGAGAGAGAAATGATACTACAATAACATCTGCATTATATGAATGCTGCTCTGGATTTGCCAGCTTCCTAGCTAATCATTTTACATATCATTTCATTTTATTTGTGTTTTCTTTTATTTTAAACTTTATTTATTTCTATTGTGCACGTTTACAGAATCGTCTCTGCCTCTGTCTCTTTGGGTGATTTATTTTATTATTATTTTGTGCTTAACAATGATTTGGCCAGTCAAGTCGTCGGGTAAATTTGTGTGATAGTGTTCTTGTCGATTTGTGCGACCACGCCTTTATTTTCCCTGTTATTGATTATATTAAAACAACTATAAAGTAGGTGACCTGATTTCATTTGTCTGTACAGAATTCGTGCGATTTAGCCTGCCAGAATAATAATTCATATAGAATATTGTACTTTAATATGCCAGTCCTCCACCAAATCCTAATAGCAAGTTTCATGTAGTAAACATGGCATACTGTAAAAAAAACAGCAGGTGAGAACAAAGGACTTAATTTCATCTCTTGTCTGAGTGACGATTATTAAATGATAATTAACATGAACCGAGAACCAGAGGCAGACTATCGTATGTGTCTCCCACTGCTCCAAGTTTAAGCTGGTGACCACCGCTTCAATGCTAAGATTATTAAAATGCAAATTTCTATTTGTCAATCACAGAGGTTCAAAACCACATTTGGCAGTGTTAAGAACTCCCGTCAAAAGAACTCTTCTCTCAAGCTGTCCCTCTTAATAAATGAGTTTTGGGTGGATGAGGGGAAAATTGCCTTTTACGGAAGGTTCTTCTTTGTCCAGACTCTTCAGCCATGACAATTTGCTTACAACAAGAGATCATTCTCTTTGTATTTATGACCCTTTAATTTTTTTCCTGCGACCTAGTTTTCGTTAAGATAATCCGCAATCGGTATCCAGGGATCTTTTCCTGACCTCCCCTGACACCTGCTTCTTAAAGAAACTTTAGCGGCCGTTTCAGAATTTAATAGACCAAACTCTGTTTTGAGATTCATTCCAACACTCCGGTCTGTGGTACGTCTTCTAAGAATCCTTCTGGCTACTGTACGGAGAAAACGTTTAAATGTTCAGTTATCTCGGATGACTAGAAGTTATTCAGTATCGTTATGAAAGGGGTGATTCGAATAGGGTGTCAGTCTCGCTTCGGACAGGTCATTGTTGGATGTGACGTCGCACGTTGTGAGGTTCAGTGAAAGGTTATGTGTGCGCCCTGAGTTTTTGTTAGTGCTCACGCGTCCCATGACCCGGGCTCAAATATCACGATTACAGTATTCCTCTCGTTACTGTGGCCTGGTTTTCCTGTTCTTGTCGGGGTTACATAATGTGTTTCTGATACTGGCCTTTTGATGCTCTTAAGCAACCCTTTTCGCCTTCAGCTATTCTTCCTGCTTTCCTTAAAGTGTTGTCCTCGCGTGGACCATTCACTGGGTGAAGACGTTGACAAATGGAGTCTTTCAGGTCCTCTGTGATCGTACTGTGTCATTACGGAATCTTGAATAGCCTACTCCGTGACTAACAACCTAGTGATCAAGCTTGGAGGTTACGGGACCTCCAGTTTAGGGTTACAACTGTTACCTAAAGAAATCGGTGTTTCTTGGCTGTCCCGGACACGTCGAGGTCCCTTGACTAATGACACTTGGAACTAAGCTGCCCCTTACACTCGTGTCTAGACGTCATAATATTCCTGCCCATTGTGAACTTTCGTGTGAGAAGAATACATTATATAATGTTGGCCTGCTTTACACCTTTTGATCCAAGGCACTCTTAGCCCATGTGGTTAAAGACGGGTCGGAAGAAGGTTAATAAACGGGCTCTACGGTTCAGAGTGCTAAGGTTACGCGAGAGAGATGACCTCCTTGTTCATGAATTCACCTCATTGCGGTGTTTTCGTCACCTTGACACGAGTCTGTGTTTAGAAGGAAGGAGTGAAACAGCGTCTTGTGTCATTGTAACATTTCGTTACAATTATGTCAGCAACAGAATTATCAAATATCAGTAGCAGTTCAGAATTTATTATAGTAGTAGTGGTGGTGGTGGTAGTAGTATTAGCAGTAGTAGTAGTAGTAGTAGTAGTAGTAATAGTAGTAGTAGTAGTAGTAGTAGTAGTAGTAGTAGTAGTAGTAGTAGTAGTAGTAGTAGCAGTAGTAGTAGTTGTTGTAGTAGTAGTGGTAGTAGTAGCAGTAGTAGTAGTAGTACTAGTAGTAGTAGTAGTAGTAGTAGTAGTAGTAGTAGTAGTAGCAATAGTAGTAGTAGTAGTAGTATTAGTAGTAGTAGTAGTAGTAGTAGAAGTGTTTTTTTTTTGCATATCCTCTTTACAGGACATCGCTGTCAACACCAGCATTTTCTTGCTGTTATTGATGTCTTGGCAAGTTTTACGTTCAGTAGTTTGCCATTGCTTTCTGTACGACCGGCTCCCATACCACCACGTTAAAACTCATCGCGACACGGTCTGCTGCCAAATCGGTCCAGCTGTGTTTCGAACGCCGTAACGCCTTTGCACGGAGATCGGCAATAGTACATCACAATGTATTAAATTATTCATGCACCCTAGTTACATTCTCCTCTTTTAATATCTTCGCTGTTGGGACCATCAATCTTCGCATAATTCTCCTCACCCGCTTTCGGACGCCCCAACCTTAAAAAACCGTCACGAGCCCTAACTACCACATTTTATCCGCCTGCATTAAGTGATTCAGCAAACACAGGGGCAGATAATCCCAATGCCAACACGAGCTTGATGCCAAGAACCATCGCACACGACCACGAGCCTGACGTTCTGAGGTCAGCCGGCGCAGATAAACATTCCGTGAGTTCCCCCAATATTTATTCACTGTGTGCGCCTCGTGTACGATAATCCGTGAGAAAAAGCCTCTGACAAATTTACTTTCAGGCCTGTCGGGATCTCTAGTAATTGGTACTATCTAGCTGAGCATTCCGGCTGTTGGATAGAGGCAAAAAACGGGTTTTAACAAGTGGACAGTGGGTCTAAGACGAATGTATACATGGAGAGAGAGGGGAGTGGTGGTAGTGTAGGGACAGAGCAGGCAGGTGGGACCGTCTATGTGAGAGAAATATTATAATTGCTATGTTTCTGCTCTTAATGGTCTTGGTATCGCAGGTGATGTTATACATGTTGCTGTTTGTATTGTTGATCTTCTTTTTCTTCTGCTTCTTCTTCTTCTTCTTCTTCTTCTTCTTCTTCTTCTTCTTCTTCTTCTTCTTCTTCTTCTTCTTCTTCTTCTTCTTCTTCTTCTTCTTCTTCTTCCACCTCCTCCTCCTCCTCCTCCTCCTCCTCCTCCTTCTTCTTCTTCCTTTTATTGTCATTCGCGTTCCAACTTTTATCAGTATTATTATTCTTTTTGAGCGTATGTTCTACTGACAAACTAACACCTTGCCGTCTTGACAGACGATAGTTTCTAAAATGGAGTTATACCTCTCAATAAAACATAACCTAGGCTGAATTTAGAGACCACGTGTCCCCCATGCCCTCTCTAGGCCTGCCTAGTTTACTCCACAGGAAAGATAACACAAATATGTCTGGAACAAGACACGCTGCAGAAGCTGTCGGATCAGCAAAACAATACTCTAACTGTCCGCATGCCGGAGCTTCCATCCTAGACCTGTTGCCGACCAAGGCTTAGGGCCTGGTCTGTCCTGCCATGGCATTTAGTCTTTAGGTTACATGTCCTCGCACTAGCGTATTGCAAGAACCCTCTCAATTGCAGTCCTCCATCCGTAGCCGTTGGCACAATGTGAGGTCTCGGGTTTGGTGAGCGAAACCAACATTTGTCGATGTTCTACTACAGGCACTACAACTGTTACTATGATACAAATACACCTAGTTAGTTAGTTAGTTAGAAAGTTAGTTAGTTAGTTAGTTAGCTATCTAGCTAGCTAGTATGTTAATTAGTTAGTTAGTTAGTTAGTTAATTAATTAGTTAGTTAGTTAGTTAGTTAGTTAGTTAGTTAGTTAGTTAGTTAGTTAGGTAGGTAGTTAGTTAGTTAGTCGCGGTTCCAACTTCACAGCAACGGGTCGTCCCCATTATGCTCCGTTCCTGTGCAAATGAATATCACACAAAATGCTCCTCACTGTCCGATGTGAAAAGTGGAAAAGACAGGGATCTCGGCATGCCAACAACCCGCACAGGTACACTGTGCATAATGCCGCCGCCAGAATGTCAACACAGAAGTCCTCCACGAAAAAATATAGGTCATCGTCGATGGAATCGGCAGTCATCAGAAAGACTTCATTGAGCCGGGTTTTATCCCGTATTGCTCGGTCTCTTTCCGCAAGTCGACCCGCCGAAAGTGCCGCACAAAGCACGAAATCCGTAGCTCCCAAGCGTTTCCTGACAAATGCACCCATGAACCGAAAAGGCAAACCAGTATATTCAGCAACAGCCGGCCACCATCGCTTTGAACATGTAGTTCACGCTACAAACAACCGCGGACAGATGTAAAAGCATTCAACACGAAATTCACAGCTCATAGTGTCATGCCACGTACTCACTGAGTAGCAGGGCGACTGAACCACGCACTACCAGTCCAACATGAGGAAAATGCAAATGCAAACCGTAGGCACAAGCATAAACATTCCAGACGCCTTACTTAACGGTTCATATGCCTATCCGCCATGTTGGGGACCGGAAGTTTATTCTAAGACACCTATTGCAACTGATATTGCTATCGTTGATGGTTATGGTAGTGGTGCTGCTGCACCTACTACTACAACCACAGAGCACAACTGAAATTTCCATTTCTTTTACTGTTTCTGTCACAATAACGAAGAATCATTACGTCAGGTACAACAGAAGATCCATAACACAAACAATAATAACTGCTGCTAATAATGGAACTAATACCATCAGCATTGCTATTATAACAAAAACAACAACCGCCGCCGCCGCCACCACCACCACCACCACTACTACTACTACAACTACTACAACTACTACTACTACTACTACTACTACTACTACTACTACTACTACTACTACTACTACTACTACTACTACTACTACTACTACTACTACTACTACTACTACTACTACAACTACTACTACCTCTACTTTGTTTTTTTTTGTTTTTTAAATTCGCATATCCTTTACAGGACATCGCTGTCAACAGCAGCATCTTTCAGCTGTCTGTTGATTTCTTGGCAAGATTACGCTCAGTAGTTTGCCATTGCTTTCTGAGCGACCGACTCAGTTATCCCGCAAGTCACCAGCGGGGGTCGAACTGCCTCCAGCTCTCGCCCGCTTCGAGACTCTGCGTGATAAACGGGATTACGGAGAAAGTGTTGTAACCCCTCGGCCAGAGAGACCGGCACTACTACTACTACTACTACTACTACTACTACTACTACTACTACTACTACTACTACTACTACTACTACTACTACTACTATTAGTTAGATGCGTATCCTTTTCAGGACGTCGCTGCAAACCCCTACATATTTTGGCTAAGATTTCTTTGAAAATTTACGTTCAGTAGTTTATCCTTGCTTTCTGATCAACCGGCACTCATATCATTATATGAACATCAGCGAAAGGTGGTCTGTTTCCAAATCTCCCGCAGCTGTGTTTCGAAAGCGGTATGCGGGTCTAGTAACTGTGTTCCTATCGCCTTCGCACACAACGCCGCCACAAGTATTACTACCATTATTATTGCTTCTCCTCCTTCTCCAACTATTACTACTAGTATTACTACTATCACTATCACTACCACTGCTACTACTACTTCTAACACCACCACTACTATTACTACTACTACTACTACTACTACTACTACTACTACTACTACTACTACTACTACTACTACTACTACAACTACTACTACTATGGCTACTTCTGACTGGCACCTTGCCGTCTTGACAGACGATAGCTTGTAAAATGGGGTTATCTCTCCATAAAACAAAGCCTGGGCTGAATTTAGAGACCATGTGTTGCCCGTGCAGCATGGTCCCTCTCTCTGCCTGTCTAGTTTACTCCAGAGGAAAGGTGACATCAATACGTTTGGAACAAGACAAGTTGCAGAAGCGGCCGGATCAGCAAAGCAATACCCTAACTGTCCGCCTGTCGGAGCTTCGATCCTAGACCAGTTACCAATCAAGGCTTAGGGCTTGGTCTGCCCTGCCATGACATTTAGTCTTTATGTTGTATTTCCTCACACCAGGATAATGCTTATACCCGATCGCTTTTACCGTCCAAGACATTTCTTTGTCCCATGTTAGTCTGGATCGTCACTAGAAGCTCAGGCCGACTTCTTGTTTTTAAATTTCGACCGCGATATAGAATCGAACCTATCACAAAGGGGCTGTCAGGCGAGCATCTATGATTGTCTTGTTTCTGCAAGTTATCTGGGAAGGAAAGACGACAATGAAACAAGCCAGCCATTCCTCTTCACTATCCCCTGGCATTGAAAGTGTAAAGATCAAACACGACGCACCTAAAGAGTTTGTGTCTTCTTTGGACTACCTGTAAATGTAACATCGTGGAGAGATAAAGTGCCGGCTTTGTGTTACCGGGAACCATAGCCGAAGTGAAGAACAGTACGACTGTAAACTTTCATGAATGTCGTAAAGGACGACACAGGTTGGCTATGTGAGAATGAATATCGTATCCTGTAGAAAACTTTACTACAAAATGTCATCCATGACGAACAGCTCAAATGAATGTAATAAATAATCTGATCTTAACGTTGCGTCTAAATAGTTCATCTGATGCTAAATAAATAGGTTCGAAATCAGCTGCAAACGATTTAACAACAGACCGCCTGATCTTCATTTCGATGGCATAATCGTAGGTCTTACAGAAACGACTGGCAAATTACTGAATGAAAACATTGTCTAATAAATCGATCGCAAACAACTGAAACAAAATATTATGGCAAAATTATTATATGCAACTACCTCTAATTGTCAATGGAGATTATAATCTTTACATTACAGAGCATTCTATCTTAATATTGAGACACGCGTTAGAAAATTGTGTATACAGACAAGACATAACAAGAAATTAAGGTGGATCACGTAAGATGAGCTATATGTCTCACATAGATACATCATGACTCAAAGATCACCCTTATTCCACATAATAGACAATTTTCACTTTTTGTTGGTCGCTTAATTCGCCATAAATTTCCTCTCCGGGACAATGTATATTTAGGTTTCTTCGTTTTAATTGTAATCCCATTCTCCTGCTTGCCTCGTTCTTTACCTCTTTTGTCCGAAACCAGTCAATCAGAGAGGATGAGTGCTGTAGTTAGTTAAAGCAGAAGTGAGTTGTTGTAATCTGAATAAATTCCAGCGCTTCACAGTCGACAATACAACACGGTGGTTAATTCGATTTCTGAACTAATCACACTAGATGTCCCTTGTAACCCGGACAATTCCCTCATTCATTGATCGATAATGATGAAGTTTGGGAGACGTTCGTGAAAGAGAACAATGTTTTGTCCTCGTCATACTGGTATGGTATATTTCAATATATGTTTATCGGTCTGAACATATGTCTGTCTGCTTGTCTGTCAGTATACCCATTTATTCATTCATCCACTCACCCATCCATCCGTCTGTCCGTTCATCCGTCCATTTATCTATCCATCTATCCTTTTAACTTACTTTCTGTCTTTCTGATTACATGTCTGTCTGTCCACTTATTTGCCTATGCGTCTTATTAACTGTTGTTTTATCTGTCATTCTGTTTCAGCTTTCTGGTCATCTGGCATATTTATCAATTGTAGCACTTTTGTTAAGTCTACTTTGTTTTAAGTATTTGGGAATCAAAGAGAATGATTACCACAGAAACTTTAAACTAAAGTATATGTTGCTAGAAACCTGAGAGTAGAAAAGCAAAGAAAAAGCAACCTTGTAAACATTGTAAATACGACAATACGTTAGAAAGAAACAGTTAGAAAAATTTCTTTACTTGAAATACGAAACAATATATAAGTTGACATTCTGTTCTGACACCTAACAAGTGCTAAAGCTTAGCAATAAACTTTAAATGAAAACAAACATTATCAAGGGCGCAAATGTAATAAAAAAGCGGATGTTTAAACCACAGGAAATGAACTGAAGCATTTTTCGTAAGCTCAGGCAAGTAAACAATGTGTAATGTTTACCTCTTCTAGCTGCAGTAACTTGTTGACAATAAGTGTGTCCTACTTAACTGATCCAATGCCGAAGGATAATATATCCCCAAATGTGACCTGGTATTTGAGCAGAAGGACGATATATCGCCTTTCTAGGGTAATCATATTATTTGCTTTGTTTGGTAATATCTTCCTCAATTTCAATGCTCATTGAATGAAATTTACATTCTATTTTAATAATTATTGTTCATTTTTTTGCGTGCGCTCGTTTGCTTTGAACTAAAGCGTAGTCTATACACACTAGGTCTATCAGTGCAGGACCGACTTTTGCGTGTGGATTAGCTTACCCTAGTAACAGTGTCCCTCGCCATCAGGCGAACCCACTCCGACTTCAGATATACTTGTAATTTTCGTCGCCAAGTCAAGGACGAAATGTCAGCATGTTAGTGTAACTGCCCGGTTTAGGGATTGAACCCCTAACCTCGGCATCAGCACACCGGATGTTTAAGAACATGCGTTCTTATCCATTCGGCCATGCTGACCTATACTTATTGTTTATTTGATTCTGTACATGTTTGGTCCAAACCTACGCATACTTTTCGCTTGGCATTGAATCATTTAATGATTTCACTCTGATCCAGATATTTAATACTCTTTCCTGGCCTTACCTCTTCCAGATTTAACAGTGTATACACCCCCAAAACTGATACGTTACAATCTTCTGAAGTTTGCCATTGATACTTATAAAAACAGCTGGTAGCGGGGTGTTAATATTATATCCTACAGGTGTAATGTTTTTAAATGTTTGCATATCTTTTACAGGAGATCGCTGTCAACATCAGCATCTTTCAGCTGATTGATGATTTCTTGGCAAAATTACGCTCAGTAGTTTGCCATTGCTTTCTGAGCGGCCGGCTCACATACCCCGTAAGTTACCGACGCGATTCGAACAACTGCTGATTCTCACCTTCGTCGCGTTACTTACGAGAGTATACGAGATTACTGAGAAAGGTTGCTAACCTCTAGGTCAGGCAGCCGGCGCAGATGTAATAGTGTGTCCGTAATTAACCGCACCGCTGTGTGTCACCGGGTGTCCATAGACAAGCAAAGAATAGCAATACTGTAATAGCACACCTTAAAACTGACACATCCTGCAGATGTAATTTTTAAAAAAGTTAGTTACATATCCTTTATAAGAGGTTGCAGTCAACCCCAGCTTTTTTTTTTTTTTTGATTGTTCGTCATGGTTTGGCAAGTTTTACTTTCAGTAGTTTGCCATTGCTTTGCAGTTGTAATAGTATTAGGTAATTAACCGTACCGCCCGTGCGTTACCGGGGGTCCATAGGCAAACAAAGAATAGTAACTCTGTAACCTTCAAGGCCGGCTGTAAGAGGCGGCTAAAGAGGGTTGGCGTGAGACTGGATACCTCATCCCGTAGAAAACATAGACACACAAGTCTTATCAATCATAAACGAGTCTACAAAGGACTTGTCTTGAGTTGGTTGAAGGCATATGATCAATTGGTAGATGTAAGTCTGAAGACGAAGACAATGAAATATGTCACATGTTCAAATTCCCTTCAAAGAGTAAATGTTTGTCTTTGAACTAGGCTTCTATGTCGACTTAGCCTAAGCATAGGCACCTGGAATTGTCTAGGAAGTAAAAGCAGTCGGCATGATGCTAATTACATCACCAATCGAATGCCGACGTGTCTCAAATTTACACCACATACCAATTACTAATCGTAGCGTCAAAAGAGGTCCTCAGCCTTTTAAATTGTTTTATACAGTTCACCTATGTTTCCTACCTCCTTACCCTGTCAGCTACGAGTGCGGATCAATACCTCTAGGCCACGCGATCTTGCAAACTTCTGTATTTCTTTTTCATTGGCATGTTGGACACGCTTCTGTGAATAGTAAAGACTTGTGTCCCTTTTGCTTGTGGCCATACCCTGAAGGGAAGCCACCCCTACCTCGCACGTGAAAATCCTACAAGAGACTGCCAAACTGGGAGACCCGTGCAGGAGTTGAGCATTCCTCGCACGTTCATCCCTCGTGGGAGCCAGGACAAAATTGCTTCTCCTCAATTTAGTAAATTGAATAGGAGGATATGAGTGAGCGTTGGCCAAAACACCACGCATCGAGCGACAAGACAGCTGCAGAGGACATTGGAAAAAAAAGAAAGCTAGAGAGAAATATAGAGATAGCGAGGAAAGAAATGAGAAGAGAACGAAGGAAAAAGTAAAGTTTCTAGAGAAATAGTAATTAACTTATAATTTCATACGGGAGAATGATGAAGAATACATGTATTAAAAGACAGCCGTAACTAGAAAGTTTAGCATATTGAAGGTTGACTGGCAGACGTATAAACGGACTCACAGATTTAAACACAGATAAACAGAGAGTTATATGCGTCAACAAGCTGGTAGATATATACGATGTACTGGACGTGGCAATCAATCCCAGAATGTATTAGCTGTTGGTCATTTACTATGACATATTTCTTCATTAGTTTGCTTTCCGAACAAACGACGGCGCATCCAAATCAACGCAAAACAATCTGCTTTCAAATCTCCCGCAGCTGATCTATCCCTCGACTCCGTATATCAGGGAAGTATGAAACTGCGCCTTTCATTATCCCTAAGTCACAGACGAAATCATACAGATAGACATATGAATCAATATAATACACGGACATATCAATTAATGTATCAGTATTTTACACAGAAATATCAGTTGCTGCTGAACCATTGAGGCCACTTGATAGCAAATAATCAGATTCACCGGTGTTGATATATGCACAGATGAATTATTATAATACACATAAATATCAATTGATGAATCAATATAATACACGGAAATGTCAACTGATGAATCAATATAGTTCACAGAAATATCAATTGCTGCTGAACCATTGAGGACACTATGATAGCACATAAACAAATTTACTGTTATTGATTGGCGCTCGCAGATGTAGAAGAGAGAAGTAGAGAATAGAGAACGCACTATACTACACAACGATTGAAAGCTAGAGTTGCCATATCGGGATTCGAACCTGTCACCTCCATATGAGGGGGGTGCCTCGCTGCAGAAGCAAAGTAAGCTTCGTCGCATGGTCACCTCAATGTGGATGATTATTTGGACATGAATTTCGTTAGTTCGTTCGTTTTCTGTCTGTCTGTCTGTCTGTCTGTCTGTCTGTCTGTCTGTCTGTCTGTCTGTCTGTCTGTCTGTCGGTCGGTCGGTCGGTCGGTCGGTCGGTCGGTCGGTCGGTCGGTCGGTCGGTCGGTCGGTCGGTCGGTCGGTCGGTCGGTCGGTCGGTCGGTCGGTCGGTCGGTCGGTCTGTCTGTCTGTCTGTCTGTCTGTCTGTCTGTCTGTCTGTCCGTCCGTCCGTCTGTCTGTCTGTCTGTCTGTCTGTCTGTCTGTCTGTCTGTCTGTCTGTCTGTCTGTCTGTCTGTCTTCTCTATATGCCTTTCTGTCTGACACTCTCTCTCTCTCTCTCTATTTCCCTCTATCTCTCTCTTTGTGGATCTATCTGTCTCCTTGTGTGTCTCTGTCTCTCTTTCTCTGTGTCTCAGTCTGCCTGTCTGTCTAACTCTCTCTCTCTCTCTCTCTCTCTCTCTCTCTCTCTCTCTCTCAGTGTCTGTGAGTGTTTGTGTGTGTGTGTGCGTGCGTGCGTGCTTGTGTGTGTGTGTGTATGTGTGTGTGTGTGTGTGTGTGTGTGTGTGTGTGTGTGAGACGAGCCAGTTAGACAACATATATTATATATTGAGGGTGAGAATTAGAGGGGTGGGGATGAGGTAATATATTTTGCATATGCCAGACAGCCGGCGTTATTCTCCCACACCTCTTCAATGTGCTCTTTGTTACCATCATATTTCTGTAAAAGTTGTGCTATTGTTAAATGTTAATCGCTCGTCTTTTACAGGACGTTGCAATCAGCCCCAACATCTATGAGCTATTTTATCGTTTGCAGGCAATGTTAGTTCCGTAGTTTGCCATTGCTTTCTGAACGACCGACGCCTCATAACCAGTAATGGAAGAATGGAAGTACATGAACATGTTATTGTATCAAGAGAAACTGGCATCTATTATGTAACATAGGTAGTTAGTTGATATAGTCTTTTACATTCTGCAGCATTTAGAGGATGATCATATTCTCCAGATTGATAAGCTAGAATGCAATTAAGCATGAGGAAATGAAAAGACGACTTGGTTTGAAGCCAGCCATATACTTCATTAAAGAAGAACAGATTCATTGGTTTGACCATCACACAAGAACGCCCCGGTACCATCTGCCACATTAAAGAAATATAATGGATACAGAGCAAGGGGAAGACAACGTAAATGATGGAGTGTTGGTATAAGGAACAACATTAGAGAAATGAATACATACATACAAAGAGCATAAGAAAGAGCGCATCAAAGAGCTTTACATCTCCCGCTTCACCCCCCCCCCCCCTCATCTCAAACACTTCACTGTGATAAGTTGGGGAGAAGAAGAAGAAGAAGAAGAAGAAGAAGAAGAAGAAGAAGAAGAAGAAGAAGAAGAAGAAGAAGAAGAAGAAGAAGAAGAAGAAGAAGAAGAAGAAGAAGAAGAAGAAGAAGAAGAAGAAGAAGAAGAAGAAGAAAAAAAAAAAGAAGAAGAAGAAGAAGAAGAAGAAGAAGAAGAAGAAGAAGAAGAAGAAGAAGAAGAAGAAGAAGAAGAAGAAGAAGAAGAAGAAGAAGAAGAAGAAGAAGAAGAAGAAGAAGAAGAAGAAGAAGAAGAGATCAGTGAGGATTAGTATAAAATTATCAGAAAACAGAACAATTGCTCATCTGAAAGAAGAAAGACATATTTTGCACATATATTACAGATTTTCATCATGTGCAGTTTTTTAAGTACCTATTCATGGGATTATTTATTTTGATTTTCACAGTCTCTGGATGGCTTCGCATTCATTCTGGCAAGTGATGGACGTTTTCTTTACATATCGGAGACAGTGTCCATTTATCTCGGCCTCTCTCAGGTAAGAATAGTTCGGAGTTTCGCATTGTAAAGTTCGTTGTACTTGTTAGATGTGTTAACCTTTACACCTGGCCTGACATGAATGAGATAATGGGGTTTGACACAACGTCGGGGAGTCCGTACAACAATTGCTAATGCCGATAACGAAATGATTACAAATGAAAACAATATATTTTTGAAAGCGAACACAAATAACGACTAATCCTTCTCAGAATGCCTTCTTCTTCTGCCCTTTTATTTCCCTATTACACCTTTAAAAGGGAAAGCAAGCCCACACGCAAAACTCAGTCCTTTACTACGTTATACAGTGTGTAAGAACTACACTCGAGTTTAAGCGAGCGAACAAAAAGAAGATTTCCCTATTGAGTCTAAGGTCCTCAACCAAACTACGCCAAATCTTCCTATCTTTTGCTATTTCTGCAACTCTCTCTATGTTCTCCCAATATTATTCATCCATGTCTGTAATTTTATTTTCTCCATTTGTGTTTAGGTGTCCCACTATTTCGTTTGACTTGTAGGTTCCAGACAAGAAAGTGTCTAGTTATATTCTCCTCAGGTTTTCTCAGTGTGTCTTACCAAGTGCCAGGGTCTTTTTCTCACCTATTGGTTTAATGGAAATTCTGTTGTTCTCTCCATGAACCCTGTCTACATTGGCGATTCTGTTACACCATTTTATTCCTACTAGTATGCTAGCATGTTCTAGATATTTCTGTATGTTATCTGTGTACTTGCAGATCCTAGCCATTTCTATATGTTTTCTTTCCCTTTATTTTCTACGAGCATGTATTAGCCATTTCTATATGTTATCTGTCCACTGATATTCTACAAGCATGTCCTAGCCATTTCTATATGTTATTAGTCCACTTATAGTCTACCAGCATGTCCTAGCCATTTCTATATGTTATCTGTCCACTGATATTCTACCAGGATGTCCTAGCCATTTTTATATGTTATCTGTCCACTGATATTCTACACAAAGAATACCATGGACAGCCAGAAAGACCGATGAACAGGTCCTTCAAGAAACAAACGAAGATCGTAAACTGATTACATACATTAGATGCAGACTGTCAAAATTCTTTGGGCATGTTATGAGAAGAAATGGATTGGAGAACTTGATGACAACTGGCAAGATCGAAGGGAACAGACCAAGAGGAAGACCTAGAAGCAAATACCTGGATGGCTTGGCCACATGACATTGTCGAGACAGGAACACGGAGCTGATCCACGACTCTGGTGATCGAGTGAGATGGCAAAACATGACCGCCCACGCTTACCGGCATGGTACATAATGGATGGATGGATGGATATTCTACAAGCATGTCCTAGCTATTTCTATATGTTATCTGTCGACTGATATTCTTCTAGCCTGTGATAGCCATTTCTGTATGTTATCTGTCCACTGATATTCTACAAGCATGTCCTAGCCATTTCTGTATGTTATCTGTCCACTGATATTCTACCAACATATTCTAGCCATTTCTATATGTTATCTGTCCACTGATATTCTACAAGCATGTCCTAGCCATTTCTATATGTTATCTGTTCACTGATATTCTACCAGCCTGTGTCATGATTAAGATTCGCCGATTCCTCCGAAGTCAGAGAGTGTCTGCCTGTACGGCGAGGAACCACCAGTCTGCACACCAATAAGCCAGACATGGGACAACGGATACTCACGCAAACCTCAGGTCCTGTATGACATCACACTGATGTTGGACAACAGGATGTCTTCATCCGACATACAGGACTTCGCGTTGGAGCTCAAGCCAACGAACACAAGCAAGCAAGCAAGCATATCTTAATAATGTCTGGCCATCAAATGCTTCTAGCCTGTATTATGGCCATACTTTGACGTTGCCTGACCACTATATTATACAAGCCTGCAGCCCGATCATATCTTGATAATGTCTGTCCACTCATATCTTGTATGGCCACTAACTTGTAAGCGAAGATGGACATCAGGCATTGCCGACATCTTAGGCATGAGGGTGCATGTGACAGGGGAAATGGCCAGGAATCGAGAACCTTTTCATCTGGTCGTGATGAGAAAGGTGTTCTGAACAGGACCTGATACTTGATGATGTTAAGTCATGCGTCATCTGACCATATTTGTTTCACTTGTCCAGTACCTTTAGCTGACTTAATGTCAAACAAAGATGTAGGTTTCGACCACACATGGTACACAATAAAATGAACAAGTATTTTAATGTAAATTTTCGTTCACTGATAGTTGAAAAGGAGGAGGATACCGCGAAACAAAACAAATAGCACAATGAACTAGTATGGCCATATATTGTCTTTCTATTTAAATGGGGGGTTATCTCATCTCATCTCATCATGTTCCTCTTGTTCTTGTTCTTGTTCTTCTTGTTCTTGTTCTTCTTGTTCTTGTTCTTGTTCTTCTTCTTCTTCTTCTTCCCCCATTATCACAGTGAAGTGTTTGGGATGGGGGGGGGGGGGAAGGGAGAGAGAGATGTAAAGTTCTTTGATGCGCTCTTTCTTATGCTCTTTGTATGTATGTATTCATTTCTCTGATATTGTTATATGCGGCGATATATTATCCTCCGATATTGAACCAGTTAATAGAGATACATTTGCCTCCCTTGTAAATGAATTGCTAGGGTTGACATTATATGTTTATTGTTAACATACAGGGTGCATTTTTAGTGACTGTGCAGTATTTGACAATATTGCCGGTCCACGTTATGTATTCACCCTCTGTAAAGTTCATGCAACATAATAGGTAAATACAAATCTTGGATCGGCAATATTTTCAAACACTGCACAGTTATTAAAAACACACAATGTATTCCTTCTAAGTTAACGTATCTACGCGATTTGTAAAGTAATTTTTGAATGAGGCGTTTTGATCTGAGTCCGAAGGCAAAAGATTCGCCTGATGGGTTTGTAAATTATTATTTGAAATTCACATATTCGTTTGACTTGTACTTTTTGATGTAGACATATTTGTCAGACTTTCAAGTTAACATAATCGTGTAACCGACTTGGACATTAATATTTTAAGTCTATAAATTTATTTAAAAAATGGAAATTTATTTCTGAAGACAACATAAATGGTTGGCATGTAAACTAATGTACAAGGGTAAGTTAATAAGTAAATCACACATGGCTGTATAAAAATAACTAAATATGATAACAAATTGAAACCAGTTTATTTCTATACATGCATTGTCCCTTTATTTCTCAACATCATTTCCACCAATATTGATGCACTTACCCAATCGTTTTATCAGTTCTTCCAAACCGGTGCGTAGAACTGCTTGCTCTATTTTCTAAACCACGTTTTCACTTCACATTCAACTTCGGTGTTATTCGCGAAATGTCTCCCGCCAAGATAGCTTTTCAGTGGACTTAGCCCTAGCGATTTCCAGTAAAGTAGTGTATAGTTGGATAGAAAAACTTTGAGGGTGAGTCAATAAGTAAGTCACACAGTTCTGTGGGATGGCAGGTAAATGAAAACAGGGCACGCAGATTTATGCAGTCGGTTTGGGAGAACTTATAAAACTGTGGGATAAGTGCATCAATGGTGGTGGAAATTATATTGAGAAATAAAGGGACAATGTATGTATACAAATAAACTGGTTGCACGTTGTTATCACATTTAGTCATCGTGACTCAGACATGTGTGACTTACTTATTAACTTACCCTCGTAGTAGGTAAACATATTTATTTGACTTGTAAAACAGTATTTAAATATCGCATATTTGGTTGATATGTAAACTAATGTAGGAAGTAATATATATTTCTTTGACATTTAAACTAATGTAATAAGTTAACGTATAGTTTTGACATACAAACTAGTGTATGTGGTTAAATTATTCGTTTAACATGCAAACTAACGTTTGAAGAAATCAATTTGCTTAACATGTAAACTAATGTAAGAAATTAACATATGTGTTTGACATATAGAGGTGAACATACGTGGTTGACTTGCAAATTAATGTTGGAAGTGAATATATTTGCTTGACATAGAGGGTACATAACATGAAAATTAGCACAAGCAAAACAGAGGTAATGACTATAACTAAAGAAGAACAAACAACAACAACCTAAACGAACATCCCTTGAAACAAGTAAAGAGTTTCAAGTACCTAGGAAGTATAATATCATCAAATGGCAGATCAGAAGACGAGATCGAAAATAGGTGCAATAAGGCAAATCAACTCATTGGACAAATGGCACCAATACTAAAGAACAAACATGTATCAATAACAACTAAGAAAGCACTTTACAACACAATCTTCCTACCAACTCTATGCTACCAATGCCAAACCTGGACAATGACAGAAAAAGAGAAAAGAAAAATCACAACAACAGAAATGAGGTTCCTGAGAAGAATACTCAACGTGGGGGTTAAAGTAGCACTAGATTTTATTAGAAAGCAGCAAGTCAAATGGTTTGGCCATGCAAGTAGGTTACCAGTTAACAGCATGCCACAACAAGCAATGATGTACAGACCAGATGGAATCAGAGGAAGAGGCCGACCAGGTAAACGTTGGACGGAGGGAATAGCAGAGTCCATGGGAATATCGATATATGAGGCCCATAATCGGGCACTCTCACGATGTTTATACTTCACCTCGACACCGTAAGGTACAAGAAGAACATGATGAGATGAGATGAGATGAGACATATAGAAGTGTACATATGTGTGTGTGTAAACTACGAGTAATATATGAAGCTAACAGATATATATGTGAGGTTGCAATACAGATCTAAATTGTAATGCGGGTTTGACATTGGCATTTGTAGAACAGCTTTTGACATTGCCATTTGTAATGCAGCTGTTGACACTAAAATATTTGCTTGAAAAATCAGATATACGTTCACAGGAAGTCAAACATATTTGCTTGGCTCCTAATATAACCACGGACGAGAAAGCGCACCCGAAACAA
This sequence comes from Cepaea hortensis, assembly GCA_963921405.1. Classification (NCBI taxonomy): domain Eukaryota; kingdom Metazoa; phylum Mollusca; class Gastropoda; order Stylommatophora; family Helicidae; genus Cepaea; species Cepaea hortensis. The sequence goes on along the minus strand of OY992881.1, from coordinate 95,934,775 downwards.
TTGTCCCACATGTCAAGACAACGCTGCAATGGACATATGCATGTGACCCATAGGCTGACAAAGACATATGTGTCCTTGTTCTTCAAGAACACATTGACACAGAAATATTATTTCTGGACCAAGCCACAATCCTGCGATGCCCTTCATGGTTCCCAAGCCTACGATACGATGTATTCACAAACATTTAATTGGACTTACTCGTTACAAGAAATCTGCTGATTACTTATTACACTCAACCATAAACAGAGTCAGGTTTAGTCAGATATGACTGAGCTACTGTATGACAGTAGACGGTACTACCTGCTTTCTGCTAGCGGCGAATGTTGACGGCACTAACCAAACCCGACATCCCCACATAGTGTCAACAGCTTTGGGCGGAGGAAGCAATTTGGAGGACACCAGCCTAATTCTGATGCGAGAAAATGCAACCTAAAGACTATATGTCGTGGCAGGGCAGACCAGGCCCTAAGCCTTGGTCGGCAACTGGTCTAGGATCGAAGCTCCGACAGGCGGACAATCAGAGCATTACTTTGCTGATCTCGGCAGTTGCTACACTTGGTCTTGTTCCAGATGCGATGGTGTTACCTTTCCTCTGGAGTAAACTAGGCAGGCCGAGAGAGGGAGCATGCTGCATGGGCAACACATGGTCTATACAATTCAGGCCAGGCATTGTGTTATGGAGAGGTTATAATGACTTTAAAAAAAATAAATCACAATAACTATAGTACGTCATGACGGCAAGATGCAAATAATAACATAGTAATCTCTGGACAGATAGTTCCGTTATGTTGTGAAATGTTTCACCTTCACAAGTTTCTGATCATTGTAAGATGTTGTGGCTTGTTCTCTACCAGACTGCTTACCCTAGCAAGACATTTCTCAGAAAATTTTGATATCCTCAAATGCGAATTGTATGGTGATGGTCGATCTCACAGCTGTACTGGATAGAAAGAATTCAGCTACTCCTGGAGATTTGATCTCGGAGTACTTACTGTCCCTACATGCGGTCAATATAAAATAACACAAAATAATGCAGCTGTAATCATCATCATCATCATCATCATCATCATCATCATCATCATCATCATCATCGTCATCATCATCATCATCATCATCATCATCATCAAGTGACATACCGACTGGTGTAGGCGTTCATTAATTTCCACAGATCTCGGTCTTTGGTGTTCTGGATCACCTCTACTGACGATATTCCTCCATGCCACCGTCTCAATCCATCCTGCATCATTTCTCTTGGTCTGTCTCTCTTTCCCTCGATCTTTCCAGTTGTCACGATGTTCTCCATTGCTTCTCTTCTCATCACATGACCAAATAAATCTGTTTGTCGCTTTCTGATTGTTGTATATAATTTAATAGTTTAAGTAGCCGCTTTTAGGCAGTCGTCGTTAGTTACTCTGGCAGTCGCAGGAATTTGCAACATTCGTCTCAAGAACCACATCTCTGTTGCTTCTAAGTTCTTCCTAGTTTGTTCATTTACAATCCAAGATTCACAGTCTTACAGCAAAACAGGTTCTATAAAGAACTTCAGTATTCTCTTTCTTAAATTCAGTGATAGTGACTTATTGCATAAGATACTCTTCATTTTCTGAAATGCAGCTTTACAGAACACAATTACGGAATACATAGAAAGTTGCAGCGACTAGCCTTCATCAGCAAACAGATACACAAAACACAACATATGAACACTGAGAAGACACTACAGTGACTACATGAGAGCATAAGAACGGGATGAGACGAATGGAAAGATAAACACTAAATTAAAACAATGAAATCAAAAATGAAATAAATGAAGGAATAAATGTGCTAATTATCTCAGAATCCCAGGTTGTGCTACTCTACCGCAGTTCCACACATTGTATCCATATCTTAACTAGTGAGCTCTCTAAGCATTGTTTTATCGGAGCTCATTCTCACTGTCATACTAAAGTACATGCACTCTAAGCTAATAAGATAATGTTGGTGTTGTTTATGGTGGTGGTAATGATGGTGGTGGTGATGATGGTGGTAGTCGTGGTGTCGACGATGAGGGTTATGATGATGATGGTGGTGGTGATGGTGGTGGTGGTGATGGTGGTGGTGGTGATGGTGGTTGTGGTGGTGGTGATGATGGTGGTTGTGGTGATGGTGGTTGTGGTGATGGTGGTGATGGTGATGACGGTGGTTGTGGTGATGGTGGTGGTGATGGTGGTTGTGGTGATGGTGGTGGTGGTGATGATGGTGGTTGTGGTGATGGTGGTGGTGGTGATGATGGTGGTTGTGGTGATGGTGGTGGTGGTGATGATGGTGGTTGTGGTGATGGTGGTGGTGGTGATGATGGTGGTTGTGGTGATGGTGGTGGTGGTGATGATGGTGGTTGTGGTGATGGTGGTTGTGGTGATGGTGGTGGTGGTGCTGGTGGTGGTGGTGATGGTGGTGATAGTGGTGGTGGTGCTGGTGGTGCTGGTGGTGGTGGTGATGGTGGTGGTGGTGCTGGTGGTGGTGATGATGGTGGTTGTGGTGATGGTGGTGGTGGTGCTGGTGGTTGTGGTGATGGTGGTGGTGGTGATGGTGGTGGTGGTGCTGGTGGTGGTGATGATGGTGGTGGTGGTGATGGTGGTGGTGGTGTTGGTGGTGGTGATGATGGTGGTTGTGGTGATGATGATGATGAGGGTGACAGTGGTGATAATGATAATGTTGGTGTTGTTTATGGTGGTGGTAATGATGGTGGTGGTGATGATAGTGGTTGTCGTGGTGTCGACGATGAAGGTAACGATGATGGTGGTGGTGGTGATGATGTTTAGATCGGTCGCCGTCGATGTGTGATATAATCAACAAAACGGAGGCTAACTTTACTTCCCCTACCATAACTTGGCACCCATTTTAAGCAGGGTCGACCTGTGAGACCAGGTCAATTAATAACATTCTCAGGGGAGGATATACCATCCTCAGGTGGAGGATATAACATCCTCAGGTGGAAGATATAACATCCTCAGGTGGAGGATATAACATCCTAAGGTGGAAGATATAACATCCTCAGGTGGAGGATATAACATCCTCAGGTGGAGGATATAACATCCTCAGGTTGAGGATATAACATCCTCAGGTGGAAGATATAACATCCTCAGGTGGAGGATATAACATCCTCAGGTGTAAAATGTGAACACATGACTACAGGGCCAGCAGGAAAGAATGCTGGCCACAGCGCTACTTCAGCTCCCAATCACATAACATGGATGCGAATAGTTTCTCTGAGAAAAAACAGGTGACCGCTGTATTGCAGACAATATTGTCCACGGTGGGCAGTACACCCACCGAAACCATTCTACTAATATGAGGTGAAGAGTCGCTGAATTCACAAGGTCGGGTTTTATACCTATCATGGTCTCTCTTCAGCTTATTCACAGACTATTGCCTGGCTAACAATTAGAGGATCCCTCATTGTCTCCACTATGACGAAACGAGCCAAGGACTACACATCTTTGCACGCTACGTGACTGCAAGAAAAAAATGTTTTGCATATCCTTTACAGGACATCGCTGTCAACATCAGCATCTTTCAGCTGTATGTTGATTTCTTGGCAAGATTACGCTCAGTAGTTTGCCATTGCTTTCTGAGCGGCCGGCTCAGTTATCCCGCAAGTCACCAGCGGGGGTCGAACCTCTCCCAGTTCTCGCCCTGCTACGAGACTCTGCGTGATAAACGGGATTACGGAGAAAGTGTTGAAACCCCTCAGCCAGAGAGACCGGCTGACTGCAAGAGAATCACAATAATACCCCTCAAAGACGATGGAAAATCTTATTTACTCCTCTTGTCCTTTTAACTCATACACTTTATAGTAACTTGACTTTTATTTACTTATTGATTTTTCGTAATTTCTTGTCGTCTCCAACTTTCTTTTCCTATCACGTGTCTGTTTGATTTCATTAAGTGCCCGTTAATAGTATCTAAAAAGGGTAAAAGCATGAGTATCGACTTCACTGCCCCGGGTTCTATCCCATATGGGTCGGCATTCTTCCGCATAGCGACCTTCCTAAAGCATCATATAGAGTACGACCTCCGTACCTCCCCAGGATCTCTGAAGAAATTGAAAATAATAATAGTCTGAAAACGAACCCAGATCCTAAGTAGCGCAAGGCAGGCGACTCTATCATTTCGCCATGGAGTATTTGTGGTTACGTGTTTATTCTTAGGACAAATGTTATCCTTAAAAGCTAACACTTGTTCTACAGAGCCTAACAAGTAAATTATAAAAAAATACCCCGCTTCCACTTCCGGTCTCGCAAACACTTCCACTGAATTGTTAGCTATTAATAATTGTGTGGATATTTTTATTCTCTTTTTATATTCCGTTTTTCCTGTCTTAATTTTAATTAAAAATATATTTTGAAAGCTTTTTTGTCATTAAAATAATGTTACTTGTCAGTGTATTTTTAGAAGTCATGTTTAATCTCTTGCACGGGTCCCTGAAGCTGTTATTTTGACCAAAGTCACCGCCCTCAAGAATGTCTCCAATGTCATGAATGACCTTTGCCCCTTCAAGCTGTTAGATAAACATTTCCATACCAAAGTTTATCGCATAAAACCACTCTTTGGAATTTATGTTTCGAGCTCATTTGCAATCGCTTCATTTGTTTCCTTGAATACGTAGTATTGACCAAACAAAATACAATGTATTTCCATAGTGAATGTAAACTCTGAAAATAAGTATAATAGGTTGCAGATGTATTGCCAGCATATTTGGAGGATAGACTGGCAGAGTGGCTAGAATGCCGGATTCTGCTTCGAGAGACCAAGGTTTTTTTTCTGTCGGGGTCAACAAGAAAAACCCTAACCTGCACAGTTCGCAGCGACTGCACTAGCCAGGCGGCCTTGTTTCCTCAGACTCAAGACCCCCATGCCATACACCGCAAGGTACTATATTGGCAAGTAAATAACAGTGAAAATTGACATATTTGGCTGCATCTCGTCAGGCGCATTTTGATAAGTTATAAATCATATGAAGTGAATAAAGGCATTATAGGCTGGTTGAGAGATGCGTAAAACATATAATCATTTATTTGTTCGAATATGCGATTGCTCAAATAGACCAAGCCGTTAGCATTTAGGCAGTTCCAACCAAATTTATGCAGACAGAATAACTTTGTTTTAATTTTGTAGTAACCGTGGAAATAATAAATACTCCACATTGAACATCACTCGACTGAGGAATATAAAATCAAATTGATAATATATATATATTAATACGATATTTAGATCAACGATCACTGAAGATGGCAGATTGGACAGAGAAATTGAAATCAGATGTCAAAAAGCTAGTGCACTTACATATCAACTATCACCCTTACTGAAACATCCAAACATACCAATGTTCGCAAAACGACAGATAATAAACAGCATACTCACACCAACCCTATGCTACCAATCTCAAACCTGGACTTTATCCAAATTACACCTTCGCAAAATCAACACCTGCGAAATAAGATGCTTGAGGAGAGCTGCCAACTTAACAATCCGAGACCGAGTAAGAAATGCTACTATCAGACAGACTGTGGGATCAACACCTTGTGCCATATTTATTGAAAGACAGAAGATCAAGTGGTTTGGCCATGTCGTTAGAATGAATGCAACATCAGCAACTACCATCACTGGCCTTACATCAAAGATCATCTGCGACGAGACCACGAGGACGTCCAAGAAGAAAATGTATTGACGACATCAGAGACATTGTACAACCACACGGAATGACACTATCCAGTGCCGCCCACCGGGCGCTGGAACGCAAATTATTCCTCCCCACGACGCTTGACGGCAGAAGTGGAAGATGATGATGATGATGATGATGATGATGATGATGATGATGATGATGATGATGATGATGATGATTTAGATCAACTCTATATGATGTAACATCCTTCAGAGGTGCAGATGTACATGGAAGTCTGTGGAAGAAGGGAAAGAAAGAAAGCATGAATGATGTCACAATCCTTAGAGAAAATGGAAGAGAAGAATAATAAAATGAAATAATTAATAGCAAACACAGAACTGCTAAAGCTAGAGCCCAAGAAAAAATACATATAAGCTAGCAAAGTAGTTAAGAAGCACATAAGGGCGGATAAATGACAATACATTACTGCCCAAGCAAGAGAGGCTGAGTATACAGAAACAAAGGAAAACCTCCGAGACCTTTACAGCTCAAAATTGATAGGAGAATATAATTAACCAAGTAGATTTATAACAACAACAAAATCTAAAAGAAAAGTTCTCATTAACATTAAGAATTAAATGAACAGAAGGTTGAAATATTGAAGGAATAGTCTTATGAACAGAGCAATTCCAAAAGATCCTCCTGATATCCAGCATGAGAATGGAAGAATTGGGGCTGGATATCAACTTACTAAACCCATCTAAATAAGACATTCAAAACACAATCAAATTACTGAACGTGGGAAAGATGCTTGTCCGGATGATATCCCTGAAGAAGCTAGTAAATAAAATACAGAAATTTCAATTGAACTGCTGAACATAATATTTTGTAGCCTGGAAGACCGAAGAAATACTAGCAGAATGGTGTGAACATATCTAGTGAATGTGCCCAATAAAATGGAACCTGAAGCAGTGTACCATTTTAGAGAAATAACGATATCATCAGTGCCTGGGAAAATATTAAACAGGATCATTTTGGACAGATTTAAAGAAGTCATTGAAAAACAACTAATGAATGAACAGGCAGGCTTTCAACCAAACAGATTCTGCACGACCAGATAGTCACATTAGGCATAATAAAAGCGCAAAGAACTGAACTGCATTTGCCACTTAATACTGCGTTCGTGAATTATGAAAAGGCCTTCGATAGCATTGGTAGGACAACTCTTTGGAGGTTGATGAGATAGTATTGCATCTCAAGAAAATAATTAACTTAACTAAGGCAACATGCGAAGATAAGAAGTGTAGGTATTCTGATGAGGGATACATTTGAAATAAACATAAGAGTACGACAGAAATGCATTTAGTCACCATTATTCTTTTTACTGACTGCAGATTGGGTTATGGAGACACCAATTACTACCGCTAGAAATGTAATTAAATGTACTGTAACAAAGAAACTTGATGATTTGGACTTCGCCAATGTCATAGCACTCTGTCACACACGAATTCCGATGCATGATAAACTAATCACACAGGTTGAGTGGCCACAACATTTATGTCTAACAATTCATAGACAAAGATAATGAGATTAAACCAAGCATATAACAGCCCGATCTTCCTTAGTGAAGCCTCACCACAAGAGGCTGAATAATACACTTATGTGGGAAGAAACGCAGACAAAAGCGGAGCAACAGAGAGGGATATTAACATAAAATACAAAAGCAAGAGGACTGTCGTAGCCTTGGGAAATTTATGGAATCAAAGGAAGTTAAACTTAGCACCACACGTACAATTATTTAACTCCTATGTCAAATTGGGGCTACCGTATTGATCAGAAACAAGGAGAACAACTTAAAGAATTACTAATTCTTCTTCTTCTTCTTTCGTTCGCCTAAATTATGTTTATAACTGCAATGTTGTCTCTTGTATGAATCTAACAGTCTTTTTTAGTTCATTCAACGGTCCATAGAGTTTATCTTCCACTGTTGTCTCTCTAGGCCAGAAGGTTCGCCTGGATATGTTGTAGTTTGGGCAATCCTGGAGTATGTGCTCTGCTGTCTGCGACGCCAAACCACATGTGCACATGGCTGAGTCACATGGTATGTAATAGGCACATCTGGTTGTTCTTCTTGTGCTCCTTCCTTAGCCAATCGATCAGCTCTGTCGTTTCCGGGGATTCCACAGTGGGATGGTATCCACTGTATGGTGATCTTACGATGACTGCTAAGTTCAGAAAGTAGTGTCCTCAGAACTGGCAATTTCCCAGACAGGAGCGCCTCTATTACGGATTTTGCATCTGTCAATATCACCACAGGTTGTGTACCATGGCTGGTATTTTGTAATTTCTCTGTGGCTATCTTGATTGCCTCAATTTCAGCATCATAATTATGGCAGTACTTTCCTGTTGGAATTCTGGCCGTGTCTTTAGTGTTATTTGGGTATTCTATATACACTCCCGCTCCTCCATTTCGAACAGCATTTTGTGCTGACCCATCTGTGTAGACTCGGATCCAGAGGTCCTGTGGGTATTCGTCATCAAGGAAGCTGAGAGTGGCTGTTCTGCGCTGTACACTGTTCTGTTCTTCCTTGTGAAATATTCCTCTCACTTTTGACTGGATTTGTAGTGATATTCTATGTTCATCTTTCCACGGGGTTCGCTCTGGAATAGTTGTCAGGGGGATATCAACTGTGGGAAGATCGATGGTTTCTCTGCAGAGTTGTTTGGCCTGGTGGATGAAACTACTTCTTTTCAACCGCCCCATAGCTAAGTTTTCAAATCTGTTCTTCATAGGGTGGCCTGGCAAGCTGAGAAACTTTTCTGCTTGTATTAGTGATTTTGTATCTCTGCGTTCTCTTAAAGCTTGTGTCCTCCCTATTTTCTCCATTGCTACTATAGGGGTTGATTTCATCCCTCCTGTGATGACTCTAAGAGCTTGATTTTGCACTTTGTCCAGCTCTTGTAGTGTGGTTTTTGCTGCCGAACACCATGCAATAAACTGCAGGGGACAGATAACATATAGAAATGGCTGGAACATACTTGTAGAATATAAGTGGATCATCCATCATGTGCCATGCCGGTAAGCGTGGGCGGTCATGATTCGCCATTTCACTCGATCACCAGAGTCGTGAAACAGCTCAGTGTTCTTGTCTCGACCATGCCACGTGGATAAGCCATCCAGGTATTTACTTCACTGTCGTCCCTTTGTTCTCTTCCCCTCGGTCTTGCCAGTTATCACCAAGTTCTCAAATTTATTAGGGGAATCAATATAAACTAGGCAACTTTAAAGAAATTAGTTTGCCGTTGTTTTCTTTGTTGGCAGTGACCATACTGACTGGCCGGGTGACCATTGGCCATTGTTTCGATAAAGAGATCGTCTGCCTACCGTCGCGAACCTTGAGACCATAACCAACAAATATCTGTCGGCTGCCCTCAAAATTTCATCCATCACCTACCTTCTGTAGTTTCTTGTAAACAACTTCCGAAAACGAATACGAAATAACAACACATCCTCCCCAGAAATACACAGTGGACAGATAACATATAGAAATGGCTAAGATATGCTATTAGAATAGCAGTGGACAGATAACATATAAAACTGACTAGGCCTTGCTAGTAGAATATCCGTCGACAGAAAACATCAAGATATGATCAGAATATAGGCTAGCAGTACAACGATGGTTCAGGGGGAGGAAGTGGAGCTACTGTAGATCAAATACCGCCAACCGTCACTGCGGAGATGAAACAAGACTATACTGATGGACTTCAACATACTTTTATTTCTAGCAAATTCGTTGACATTAAAACACTCACAGTGACTCCAACCAATATTACTCTATGATGCATATATATATATATACTTAACATGCACCATTGCAATGAAATCGTAGTGCTATTTTAATAGTAGTGTACATTATCCGCATAATCAGGTACATTATGTAGTTTTGCGTTATACTGGATTATATCTATACAATATTTGTTGATAATTCACATCTTAAAGACACCTTCACATTAACATTTCATAGATATACTCAGCAAGATAGAGATGGGGTGGGTTTCGAAGACAGTGGTTATTGTCTCTGTAGCGATCACGGCTGGCAATGATTAGTTTCATTTTCGTGCCAGGGCGGGCATGCAAGTATACAAGGTAATGAGCAGGCTGACAGAAGGGAGGACGAGCCATGTACCAGGCTGATATACTGAATGGAATACTCTACGAGAAGTAAGTCGTTTGCTAGAACCAAGTGACGACTGTAAATCTACAACCATGGCCAGACTGCGAGAACAGCAAGTTACAAGAAGTGTGGCCAAACAAGAACACTATGCAGGTCGCCACAGAAGATTAATAAACCACACAGAACGGGTATCGTTAGCCGCTACACGCTGCGGTATTTACTGAGGTGGAGATCCGAGTACTTATGGACTGAATGGTTCGATGTGCAATGAGGAAGATCTGTCGACTAGTTAGTTAGTTAGTTAGTTAGTTAGTTAGTTAGTCACGGTTCCAACTTCACATCAACGGGTCGTCCCCATTATGCTCCGTTCCTGTGCCAGTGAATATCACATAAAATGCTCCTCACTGCCCCATGTGAAAAGCCCGCATAGGTACACTGTGCATATTGCCGCCGCCAGAATGTCAACAAATGGAGGCTCCGTGGCGAAGTGGTCAAGCCGTTTGATTCGGGCTCCGAAGGTTGTAGATTCGATTTCGGGCCGCGTCCTTCGGTTCACGGATGACATTTTTCGGAGACTCCTGTGGGTCGTCGCTAGAGTCATTTGGAGGTTACAGGTTTGTATCCCGGTCGGTAACTATAGCTTTGAAATTGTATGTTGTCTAGTGCGCCCTCTTCCGGTCTCCCTGGCCTAGGTGTTAGCGACTTTCTCCTCAATCCCGTTTATCCGTGTGAGCAAACGCAGTTGCGCGAGAATCGGTAGTGGTTCTCGCCGCGGCGGTTACTTACTGGATATGTGAGCCGGCCGCTCAGAAAGCAATTGCACACTACTGAGCGTAATCGTGCCATGAAATCAACAACAGCAGTAAAATGATGGTGTTGACAGCGATATCCTGAAATAGGATATGCGGGGGAAAAAAAGTGCGTCCTCTAATTTCTGCTTCCTTCTCCTTCTATGAGCGCTAAACAATACTATGTGTCTTTATGTGTGGTAGCCTGAATGCACGGAAGAAAAGGTGGCCAGTTTTTTCGGCTGTTAACGGGCGACGAGCGCAGGCGTCGAAAAGCCTTAACTGTTTTCCAAATAAACCCGGCTGACTTCTCCCTTCCATTTGACTCCGCTATTGACAATGAAGAGTCATTGAAATCTAGCGAGAACGACAGTGTCCAAATATGCAAACTATTCATTGCTTAAAATTCGTCACACAGCAGACAACTCGTCCAAATATTTGCAAATTTTGATCGCCGACAGCGGCAACTCTTGACAATTAACAGTTGTAGCAACTTAGCGCCCAGTCGGACGCTGTAGTTTACGGAGGCTTTCTGCTTTGGAGCAACTTAGCAGCGTTAGGTTGTGAAAATTGACGTACTCGGAACGATCAATCAACAACTGCAAAGTGGATTACCCACGCCGAGGTCATTTAAATACGGCTTAATCAAATTCTGCTGAACATAATTTGGCGTCCCCTGGAGAAGAGCTCTGTCTTTGCCAAGACTAGCAGCGTGCGCGAAATCTCCTGGGACACAGGGGGAGAGGGAATACTGTGGAAGTATCTCTTGACGAACTGCCGAAGAAACGGGTTGTGGAGTTAAGTGAAAGGAACAGTCATAGTGGAATTCATTGCACACTATATAAACAGAAAAACGAATATATATCTTCAAAGTTAACTCATCTATATGATTTTGTAATGCAATTTTTGAATAAGGCGTTTATATATATATATATAAGGTTAATAAGCTAAAAAGTATGTTGATATTGTAACATCATAAAACCTGAATGGATGCTTGATAGCCATTTTAAACTAATTAAACCTGTACGAGATACATAGGTCCAGTTGTAAAATCACAAACTGTGTACGGAGATACAGGTCCTGTTTTAAAACCAATAAACCTGCACGGATACATATGTCATGCTTTAAGATCATGAAATCTGTTCGGAATACATAGCTCCAGATTTAAAATAATTATACCTTTATGGGTATATAGGTCATGTTTTAAAATAATTAAATCTATAGAGGTATATAGGCCATGATTTAAAATCATCAAACCTGTACGGGATACATGGGTTAAGTGATGGAATTATAGACTGTGTACAGATACATGAGCCCTATTTTAAAATAATAACTGTTCTATGAATCCATAAGTTCTTTGTTACAAAAATTATACAAGGTTGTGAACCTGTCACTGCTTGGGGCAAGAATGTTCGCAAGTGAAAGGTAGCAGCTGTCACAAAATTGAATCCTGTTTTAAAATCAGGAATCCTGGTCGTATACATGGACCTGTTACTACACCGAAGCAGATACATGAGTTCTACTTTTAAAATTATGAAACCTGTACAAGTACACGAGCCCTGTTTTATAAATCATTAAACCTGATAAAGGTCCTGTCTGTTTGAGGGATACTTGGGTCCTGTTTCAAATATTAAACCATTGTTAACTTCTTCCAAATTATTGTTGTAAGTTGTAACTCACGAGAGCGATCGATTAACATGCAAACTCACACACACACACACACACACACACACACACACAAACACACACACACACACTAACACACACACACAGAGACAGAGGGAGCCAGCCAGCCAGCCAGACAGACAGACAGACAGACAGACAGACAGACAGACAGACAGACAGACAGACAGACAGACAGACAGACAGACAGACAGACGGACAGACAGACAGACTGACAGACAGACAGACAGACAGAAACAGAGATGAAAAGAGAGAGAGAGAGAGAGAGAGAGAGAGAGAGAGAGAGAGAGAGAGAGAGAGAGAGAGAGAGAGAGAGAAAGGGATAGAGAGAAAGAGACTAGGAGAGAAAAGGAGACTCCATGGTTTATGGGTTATTGACAATGAGATACATTGATTGTATTTGCGAAGAAGGCATTGAATAACTGTCACTGAAAAAAAAAAAAGAAACCGCGTTGTTCGATGAATGGTAACATAGCTAACAGACAAATCATAACTGTGATTGCTAGAGTCACATAATTTATCAGGATTGCCTTTCAATCTTGTCAAATAAGTGAGATCTATTTATTAATACATATTAGTGTCGAAACGATCGCTGGTGCATTTGTCTTTTGCCTTACCTATACCATATTACTCCTTTCTTTCAGTTGAGGAAAAAAATGCAGCCTATTTCAACGTGCTTCTTCATCGTTGGTTATAATTAGGATACGTATTTGTGTAAGATTTGATCTTCCTCCTATTTTTTGCTCTCTTTCAAATTAGTCCTCAATAGGACTGTTTACATTTTTCTCGCTGTGATCGTTGAGTACTGTTGGGTTTTATGGGGCTCACGCTGATTGGTGTTTTCTTTGCTGCGTTTTATTGGTCCTTATTAGGATCAGTCCTGAGAAGGACCTACCAGATTAAGGAGCCTCTCATCCGTTCGTTACTTTCTCATGTAGTCCTCACAAGGACAGACTTGATCTTATGTAGTCCTCACAAGGACAGGCTTGATCCTGTTTAGTCCTCACAGGACTTGCTTGATCTTGATTAGTCCTCACAATGACTGTCTTGATCTTTATCCGTCCTCAAATCAAATATTTTATTTATTAATATTTTAGCAACCTGATAACGGGCCTCTTAGAGTACGTGCTCAAATAACTGAACTTTTACAAGACACTTTTTGGCAGGGGAAAAATTGAGTATGTTGTAACAACTGGAGATTTGGAGGAGAGGAGAAGCAGGGGAAGACCAAGAGATAAATTTCTGAGCAGTTTGACATCATGGCATGGATGTAACATAAATTATTGGCTGCACAAGAGACAGAAGGCTGTGGACAGACATGATCACCAACGCAGCAAGACATGAAGTCTAAGGGGAAAAAAGCAAAGTGTAGTTCTGTAAAGGATTTACTAAATAATAATGATAATTTTGGTTATATTAACTTTTAGTAATAATAATTTGAGGCCCATTGCATCAGATCGGCTTATAACGTAACATTTCACCACATGTTAGCACACACATTACTATACGCGCCTGTAGAAACAATAGAATGACATGAGTCCAGCAGCAGTTTTCTGTTTGTGATTTTATACTGCCATCACATTGTGTAGGCCTGAATACATGGATTGAGACGGTTGCATGGAGGAATATCAACAGCGGATTCGATCCAGAAAACCAAAGACCGAGATATGTGGAGAGTCATGAACGCCTACATCAAACGGCATGGCACTTGATGATGATGATGAATGCAAGGAGGAATAGTTGGCCAATCTTTCCTTTATTATCGCATTCGACTAGTCCAGGCATTCAAGCTGTGCCCGGCCCTACTCTGTCATTATTGGCGCAGTAGACTATCAATTTCGCCAAGGCGATCTCTATGGAATAGAATACCATTCATGTATTTTAGTTAACATGGACTTTAGTCTCGACTTCTGCAGCCCGCTCTGTGACGAAAGGCTTACGAATGCAATTCGTAATCCCGCATACTGAGTTCGAAACACAACTGCGGGCGATTTGGAAGCAGAATGCCTTGCGTTGGTATGATAGACGGTCGTTCAGAAAGCCATGACAACTACTAAACGTAATCTTGCCCTGGAATCACTAACAACTAAACACTGCTGGAGTTGACTGTGAAGTCCTGTAAAAGATATGCAGCTATCTGTAGTTATGGTAAGTGGCGTTTGGAGCAAGTGGAGACCACAAGAGAAATTACCGGGTAATTTGACATCATGGCATGGAGGAATATCGGTAACAGAAATGATTGGCTGCAGAAGAGACAGAAGGCTGTGGACAGACATGATCACCAACGCCGCACAAAATGGACTACAAGAAACAAGCAGTGAAAATGCCGTTCCGTAAAGGATCTGCTACATGATAATGATCAATTGATTATTTCGAAAACCAGCATTGGGTGTAACGAGTAAACCTTGTTTCAGATGTTTCTACCTATCTTGATACTGACAAACAATTCGAGAATATATACAGGACAAACAGAAAGAAGTGTATGTTAAAACATTCGTCAGTGGAGTTTATTATTGAGTCATGTCAAGAGCTGCGGGCTACACTCAAATTTGTCCTGAGTCCTTAACATCATCACTAAACAACACTAGTAATGAGGACAACCTAGTAATGTTCGAAGAGTTACGAGAACTGTCCAAATTTTGAGAAATGAGAATGCGCGTTTCCTTCAGCAGACAATAACTCCCACCCTACCCCACGTCCCCTCTCCCCCAGTCCCTATCCCTCTTTCATTTGAATTGTCAGCGCCCTGGATGGCTCATCAGTTGTAATTATAAGTAGGTCGATTCACCCAGAGCAATTCGGAGCGCCACACGGGGCTCCGCCCCTGAAGCATTTGAGGGTCTGTCGTTGGCAGTTCTAATTGACCCGATGCATTTGTTTGGGCTAGTCAGGGTGAGAAGGGCACAATATACTTGGTAGGGACGGTTCACGTTGACAAGATTGCTGTTAGAATCGCCTACGACTTAAAGCACAATGTATTGTGTATGAATAAAGAAATACAAAGATAAACGGGAGCCAAAATTATTGCTCTGCAATGAAATATAAATAAAATAAGTGTGCATGCCTAATAAATTAATATTTCGTCATATAACTATACTATCAATTGACAAGGATAAAGATTGACAGAGGGCATTGCAGACACCTAGGGCACGAAGCTACATGGAACAAGCGAATAGCAAGAGTTCCCCGCGGATGTGGTGAACAAGATGCAATTATTCTTTGTCAATGGAGATGAGGAAGGGAGTTCTTGAAAGCTATATTGGGCCAATCATAATGTATGGAAGCGAATCATGGATAATTAACAAAGAAGTGAGGAATAATGTAGAAGATGTGTAGATGTGGTCTTATAGAAGAAGTATGAGAACACCATGTACGGATGGAAATACCTATGAAGAGGTCCTGAAAGAAGTTAACTCACAAAGAGAATTGGCTACTCGCATCGGAAAAAATACAAGACACGTGTCAAAAGAAGGGGAAAGTATGAGTATGTTGTAACAACTAGAAAGTTGGAGGGGAGGAGAAGCATCGGGAAACCAAATGAGAAATTACTGAACAGTTTGATATCATAGCATGGAGGAACATGGGCAACAGAAATAACTGGCTGCACAAGAGACAGAAGGCGGTGGACAGACATGATCACCAGCGCCGCGCGGCATGGAGTATAAGAAAGAAACAGTGAAAGTCTCGCCCTGTAGACGATATGATACTCGATAATGATCAATTGCTTATATTAATAAACTAGTACGGGAAGTAACGAACAAACTTTGTTCCAGATGTTTCTACTTATCCTAGCACTGACAATCATCTCGAGCACTCCTCCGAAGTCGGAGAGTGTCTGCCTCCACGGCGAGGAACCACCAGTCTGCACACCCATAAGTCAGACATGGGACAACGGATATATATGCGCGCATTCGCACTGCGAGCGCTAACAAGTCAAGTCGCATTATTCTGTCAAGAAGCCTGATCAGCGGAACAATGTCACGTTGAAAATCCAACAACAAGAGACACGCTGTTGCCAAGATGTGCAGCGTGGGAGCCGACAACAAGAAGAAGAACGTTGAGAGCCCACCTGCTAGCTGCATCAAAGAGCCTGATACTACAGCTATATCTGAAGCTACAACGAGGGAGAAGATCGACAGCCCAACACAGTCAAGAACCAAGATAGCAGAGAAGAAAGAGGAGAAAGACACCAGAGTCGGAAACACCGACTCAAAAACAGTCCGATGGGTTGTCAAGCGGATTCCTGTGGAGCTGACAGATGAAGAAATCCTGAAGCAGCTACGTGAAGAGAATCTTCACATACGATTCTTGAAGGCGGAGCGGCTTCTCACCTACTCCAAGATACCTACAACCTTGGCAGTAGTGACGTCGGAATGCAGCGAGATGCCGACCACAGTAGCATTCAACAAGAGAATGCAGCAACCAGAGAGATTCATACCAAGAATCACGCAATGCTCCAGATGTCAGAAGGCCGGCCACAGTAGAGCTACGTGTCGCACTAAGACGGAAATATGCCGGTACTGTGCCGATCACCACGCCTTCAAGGAGTGTCCGCTGGCCAAGCTGGACACGGACTTCCGAGCTCCTAACAACAGAAGAAAGTGCGCCAACTGTCTGGGCAAACACGGAGCAAGATACCTGGGCTGTCCGTACCTGCAGAGACATAGAGACGTCTTAAAAATCGCCATCCTCACAAAGACACCATTCAAGGTAGCAAAGCAGAGGGGCGAGACAGCCACGGGTATAGCACAAGCTGAAATAGATCAACTTCAAAAGCAGATCGACGAGTTAAAGAAACAAGTCAAGCTACTGCAAACATCGGCACCAACTAGCGACAATGAGAAACTTCTTGCCGAAACAAAGGAGATCCAGCGGAACATCAAACAAGAGGTGGAGAATATGAGGCAGATGGTAAAGATAAATGAAGAGATTCTGCGAGACATCAAAGCGGTCAGAGAAATTCTAACAATCGAAAGGGAGCCAACCCAAAGCAAATCAGCACAAGAAACAGAAAAGCACACAGAGAAACCGCAAGATGACATCCAACAAGAGGGCGAGCCGGAACCGCTAGACTCAGCCAGCAACCCAGCCACGGCACTATCTCGTCAGACATCTGAAGCAAACCAAGACGAGCACCCTGTAGAAGACACGGAGCGGCCCGGGGGGATTACTTTGGAAGAGCTACGAGAGTACTTAAGGAAGGAGAAACTCAGAGACCAGGAATTCGAAAGGTGCTGGATTGAAAGAGAAAAGAAGAAACCAAAAAAAAACTCAGGCAACCGGTAGAATGGCCACGAAAAATCATAGAAAAATGTTCCGACTACACGTACTACATGAAAGATGGAGAGAAAACACCATGGCTGACCGCGGAGGAAAGAAGGATATGGCCGAAGCTAAAACTCGAAGATGAAAAAAAGTACAAGAATAGAAATGTCGAAAAGCTCCTACACAAAATACACAACGAAGAAGACTAAATGACCTAATAAAAAGTCCTTATAAGGACTGCAGCCAGTTAAGCCAGACGAACCAGGAGCCTACACCAACAAAGAAAACCACAACAACAGAAGAGCACAAAGGACAGCCGCCGACCAATCCCCCAGCTGGAGTGGGATTACGAAAAGTCCTTATAAGGACTGCAGCCAGAAGAGCCAGGAGCCTACACCAACAAAGAAAACCACAACAACAGAAGAGCACAAAGGATAGCCGCCGACCACTGCTGACGTCACAGACACAAACGCTACATAACCAGT
Source organism: Cepaea hortensis (assembly GCA_963921405.1). Lineage (NCBI taxonomy): Eukaryota > Metazoa > Mollusca > Gastropoda > Stylommatophora > Helicidae > Cepaea > Cepaea hortensis. The sequence goes on along the minus strand of OY992881.1, from coordinate 95,916,738 downwards.
CCGAGATAGGACTCACAAGACAAGAATTAGGGTGAATAAACCCACAAAAACCACGATCCTCAATTATAACCACAGCTGATGAAGCAGGTTAGACGAGGACGAATTTGGAATTTTTGTTTTTGAAGCAACCAACCAACCAACCAACGGATATACACGCAAACCGCAGGTCCTGTATGACATCACACTGATGTTGGACAACAGGATGTCTTCATCCGACATACAGGGCTTCACGCTGGAGTTCACAGCCAGCGAACACAAGCAAGCAAGCAATCTCGAGCATATATACAACACAAACAGAAAGAAGTGTAGTATGTCAAACATTCGCAGCAATTGTTTATTACCATCTCAATTCGTAGTTAGGTTAACTATTCAGTAGGCAACCACTTGGCACATACAGGGTAATATGGCCAGCCTTCATTTTACGGGGTAACTTTCTTATTGCACTTTTATGAGGCTCCTGTTAAATAAGTTTGATGCATATAATTTTACAGGACATCACAGTAAACCCCATCATTTTTATGCTGTTCGAGATTTCTTGGCAAGTTTACTTTCAGTAGTTTGCCATTTCTTTCTGAACTACGGCATCCATGTCATTTCGTGAAAAAACACATAAACAAAGCTGTCTACTGCCAAATCGCCACTGTGTTTCGAACACGGTATGCAGGATTACGAACTGTGACCGTAATGTCTTCGCCACGGAGCTGGCTGTCGACTCAAGGGTGGCTGTATTATAATAATTTTACGAGTTTGGGTTAACTCCAGAGTGGTCGTGTTATTGCAATTTTACCAGGCTGGGTCGACCCCAGAATTGTTGTATTATAGCAATTTAAAAAAACTGGGTCGACGTAGTTAGGTATTGTAGCAATTTAGCGAAGCTGGGTCGACCCTAGAGCCATCCTAGTCACAACAATACAATCCCAACACTGCCTCGAATAGAACGGACAACCAAAGACGCTCAGTCTTTGGATCAGGAAAACTGTCTTTGCACACCGATACTTCTATAAGTGCACTAGTCTCGAGAGTAGCGCTAGCTCAGTGGCTTGCACGCTTGCCCGTCGGCGCTGTACTCATGTCTACGAACACTCACACAATTGGATTTAACAACAACAACAACAAATAATATGTGTTCTCAGGTTAACCCATCCTAACATGGGTACCAGAAAATTACTGGGAAATAAAGGTGGTCGGCGTGATATTTACAACACCACTCGGGTATACTGTAAACAACTAAAACTGTCATTTACTGCCAATATAGTACCTTGTGGTGTATTGCAGGGACGTCTTGAGCCTGAGGAATTAAGGTCGCCTGGCTAGAGCCGTCGTCGCGGACTGTGCAATTAGAGTTTTCTTTTTTCCCCCGACAGAAAAAAACTCCACACCTTACCGAGGATTCGAACCCGGATCTCCCGAAGGAGAACCCGATATTCTAGCTGCTCCTCCTCGGATATCCATTAGTCTATAAACTATGGGGTTAGTACCATGTAGCCACAGCGTTCCAAGGCAGCAAAAAAAGATGATTTTTACTTTCTGAATTTATGGGCTCTGTCGGTTGTTATCGTTGAACTACATGTCCAACTAACTATGTAAGCAATTATTTAAAAAAAATTGTCACAATGCACACATAATTGCGTCAGGTACCCGTAGCTTACACTATCAGGGTTATTTTATTCTCTAGTATATGGATTGCTCATAGTTTCATCCAAATACACTCTGCTCATTTTGTTTGTAACTAATTTGGAAAGAAATAGTAATATATGTTAACTACGAAACATCTTATGGGTCACCATCATCATGTGCCATGCAGATAAGCGTGGGCGGTCATGTTTCGCCATCTCACTCAATTACCAGAGTCGTGTTCATGTCTCGGCTATGCCACGTGGCCAAGCCATCTAGGTATTTACTTCCCCGCCTTCCCTTTTTCTCTTCCTCTCGATCTTGCCAGTTGTCACCAAGTTCTCCGATCTATCTCTTCTCATAACGTGAAGAAAAACGCTGAATGTCTACGTCTAATTTCTCTAATCAGTTTACGATTTTAATTTGTTTCTTGTAGGTCTTGGTCATTGGTTTTTCTGTCTGTCCATGATATTCTGTGCATTTTCGTCAGAAACCATATTTCCACAGCCTTGAGATGATTTTCAGCCTACTTGCTCATTGTCCACGCTTTACATTGTGTGGGTAGAAGATACATTTGCATTAATATAAAGATGAACTGAATGTATAACATACTAAACATCAAGGGACTGTCATCTATTGCCTAAAGTACCTTGCGATGTAGGACAGTGGGGTCTTGAGCCTGGGGAATGCAGGCCGTTTGGCTAATGCAGTAACCACAAGCTGTGCAGGTTTGAGTTTTCCCTTTTGTTAACACCCCCCCCCCCCCCCCCCCCCGACAGAAAATAATCTATCACCTTATCGAGGATTCGAAACCTGGTTTTCTGAATGGCAGCGTTCTACCACCAAAAGCTCCTCTATAATGTAACACGTTGTGTCATAGCCAGACACAATGCAATTTCGCAGAATAAACGGAGATTCAGATACAACACTCTTGCTTGTGAATAGAATTAGTAGAATTGCGGAAAGGTTGTAGAAATGTACACAATATAAAATAATACGAAGTCATACAACTCCGCAGAACACAATTAGGAAAATCATAGGACGCTACGGCGACTAGTCTTCATCAGCAAACAAATACAGAAAACAACATATCCACATGGGGAAGACACTACAATGAGTCGTGTTAAGACAGACATAATAACCGAAAGAGAAGAATGAAAATATGAAGGAAAATTCGAGCAATGAAAGAAAATGATACAAATAACAAAATGTGCTACCTCTATCAGAATCCCAGACTGTGAAACTAACATGAACCTTGGCGTTGTTACGCTTATATAGACAGCGTTATAGCTTGTGGTGTAATAGGGACAGGAGAAGTGGATGGTAATGGTACAGTGATGATTCCAGGTCAATGCTTAAAAGTGGTACATGGAGACGGGGAGGAGGATGAGGCGGAAAGCAGTAGAAGCAATGGAGATATTATGGTGGGCCGAGAGTGAGAACTACTAAGGAGTGACCCTGTGGATGTCCGTACAATGCATGAGTGGCTGTCAGTAGAGGGTTGGCCATAGTAGGCGAATGTTAAAGGGCAAATAAGTGTGCAGCTAAGTATGTTGTGATAATGCAGCTAAGTATGTTGTGATAATAATGCAGCTAAGTATGTTGTGATAATAATGCAGCCAAGTATATAGTGATATTATTGCAGCTAAGTTTGTTGTGATAATAATGCAGCTAAGTGTGTTGTGATAATAATGCAGCTAAGTGTGTTGTGATAATAATGTAACACATTCTCGGTGCTCATGTCTGTGTATTAAGGGAATACTATAGTCTATGTGGACTGATTTACATACACACACACACACGCACACATACACACATATAAACACCATGCCTTACGCTGAAACAATCTTTAACTTTTGAAGGTGATTTATAGTGACTTTCCAATGGTTTTGTTTTTTACATTGTGTTTAAATTTAACTGACACTTGTGAATTATTTGTTACAGAGCAGTTGTGTCATCAGTCCTGTTTTTTTTTTTAAATATTATGTGACATGTTATTATGCCTGTCTGGACTTTGAATTCATCATACACATTTATTTTTGGGTGTGTTTTGGTGTCGATTTAGTTTATTTAACGTATTTTTTTTCTCATTTTCCTTTTTGTAAGTAATTGGATGATAGATGAATTTAGTATGCACTTGCTAGCTAAGTAGTTATTTTGGTTTTGAGAGTATGCTTATCGAACCCTCTTCGCATAGCAGTAACACAGCTATCAATTAGCTATAATGAGATTGTATATGTATTAGCAATCTAAACAATAAAATTAATTATAACAACAAGCGCAAGAATCGCTTGGACCCATTAGGAATACACAAAGTGGAGAGTGGAAAAGGAGAAGTAACAAAGACATTTATGATCTGTTTAAGTCCCCGCTAATCACTGGTATCATGAAGGCTAAAAGACTACAATGACTGGGGCATATAGAAAGAATGGAAGATAATAGGGAAACAAAACTCGCTTACACTCAGGAAATAAATGACCGTAGACCCCGAGGTAGACCAAGAAGGCGGTGGAGAGATAATACATGTACAGACCTACAAGCACTTGGAATCAACGACTGGCAAGAGAAGGTCCACCAGAGAGACGAATGGAGACGGATTGTATTTGCAGCAAAGAACCTCAATGGCTCGGAACGCTGAAGAAGAAGAAGAAGAAGAAGAACAAGCGCAAGAAAACAGGAACATTCTTGAAATGTCTCCTTATTGTGACGTATAATAAACCTACATTCTTTCATTTCTTTATTGTTTATTTGTGACCTCTAGTGTGTATGTGTCATTCTGTTTGTGTCATTCATCATCCGCTGCAGATCATGTTTCCCCAAAAATACGTGCACGGTTGTTTTATGTTTAGGATTGATTGTAATTTCTCATTTTCATTATGCTTACCGCCTGTCTCCCTGGTCCAGGGATTTACACGACTTTCTCCGTAATCCCGTATACTGTCGTAAGTAGCGTGACGTGCGCGACAATTGGTAGCGGTTCTCTCCGCGTCGGTAACTTACGGCGTATGTGAGCCGGTATCTCAGAAAGCAATGGCAAACTACTGAGCGTAATCTTGCCAAGAAATCAACAATCAGCTGAAAGATGCTGATGTTGATAGCGATGTCCTGTAAAGGATATGCGGGAAAAAGAAAATTATGCTTACCAAAGTGTCTAAATGTTCTTGGTTATAGTTGACTACTAGATGAGACTTCAGTTCTGAGTTATAATTGGCTTACTAGATGTTACTTCATTTCTGAGTTATAATTAACTTACTAGATGTTATTTCAGTACTAAGTTGGGAAGTAGTCCTTACACCAGCCTTTCTTCTGTAGATAATCTTTCCCCTGGCTCAAATGCCCTGACCAAAAGTGGGCAGACTTAAGAGTTAAATCCCACTTAATGTCTTTGATTTTGACTATCGTAGTATAAAGGGACATCTTTTTTTTTGTGTGGTGAATTACAGATGATTAAGAGATGTTGGGGTCGGCCTCTACTACGATACAAAGATGTGTGTAAGCGGGACATGACTGATACAGGCATTGATAATGCACATTGTAAGCAAGTCGCTGCTGAACGTGTTGCATGGAGGGCAAATATCAGAAATGGAATAAAGACAAAGGAGAGAATGATTGCAGATAGGTCACACACACTCAGCGTGTGAGACATAAGATGGTGCGTAATGGTGAAAATTACCATGTGTTCACACGCATCCATTGTGGACGAACATTTATAGCACGAATTGGTCTGATCAGTCACACTCGATACCGCCATAGGTTGTAGTTATTATGCCTTTTTGAAGCACAATGTAACAAACTATCGTCTGTCAAGACTGCAAGGTGCCAATGATGAGTATAAAAGTACAAATGTTGACTATCGTAGTATGAAAGTACACATTTTTACTTTTGTAGTTTAAAAGTACACATGATGACTGTTGTAATATAAAAGTACACACTTTCAATATTGTAAAATAAAAGTATACATTGAGACTATTAACAGTGCACATTCTGACCAGCTGATCATGCACATTTCCAGAGGAGCATGTGGCCAAATAGTTATTGTGTCCACCTCGCACATCGTGGAGTATGTGTTCAATTCCTCATTAATGCTCTGTCAGGGTTTATGTCTAACGAGGTGACATTCAAATCCTCGCCTGTATACGGTGTGGCAACTGCTTGGGCAAACGCCATTTCCACCTTTCTGCCCAGAGAGTGCACAAACTTCGTAACACTAACAGACAATAGCTGTGGTCAAAAGCAATAGTGATTGTTGTTATAGATCATGCACATTAGAATATAGTAGCATAGCAGTTAGTGTGCTGGCAGGTTTGGGTTCAATCCTCAGTATTTTCGGGAAATTCTCTGGGAGGGAAAGACAATGAGGAGGATACCTGGCTATCTCACCTCAGACTGCTGTTGGACTACTTTTACTTTAGGATTTAGGTGGCATATAGGGGTCTGAGTAGTCTCGAGGTATGGTGTCCGCCTCGAGTGCTGGAGGTCCCGGGTTCAAGCCCTGGTGAGGGCCGGTATTTTTTCACATCAGTTTCTAGTAATAAAGGTTTTCCTGGTCTCTGGGTAGTGAGAATAGACGCCCGTTTGTATTGTTGCGCACGTAAAAAATCCCTTGGCAGTTGCACATCGAAAAAAGTAGCTTAATGGCACTGCCCGGGCAAAATTTCAAGCTAAAAATCTACCCAAAGTAGTTCAGGATCCTCGCCTGTGCTACGGAGTTCGTGCACTGAGCTGAGATTGTCAAGACTCAGGCTTGAGTTGGGAGTAGTGCGGAGCACTTATGGGTTACACCCGTGTGCCGTGATGTTGATCCGTCGACTAAACTAAACTAAACTAACCTTAGGTAATCACTGAAGCGTCTTCACTGTGTTTATATGTTGTGTATTGCGTATTTGTTTGCTGACGAAGGCTATTCGCCACAACTTTTATGTTTTCCATAAATGTGTTCTGTATTGTGTAAATGATATGTTATCTTGTATATGAATACTTGGATAAATGTCTCAAAACATTCATGCGCCTTCGACAAGAGAGGACTAGTCTTTCAAACATCAGTCAATATTTAAACAGAAACAAGAGAGGCAATATGGCAGTTTCGTCAACACTCCAGTTCTCGTCGCTTCATTTCCCGTGATTACCCCAATTATCTCTACCCCGCAAAGAAACAAGATAGCACAATTGCCGAGACAATTGCCGAGGCCTAATGAAAGACTTTTTGATGAGCGTCCGAGTGACACAAAGCAAACGGGTCAAAGATTCAATTACCAGACCTTGATGGAATTAAGTCCTCAAACACGGGCATGGTGCACCAGGGCATATGTTTGTTTTAAGACCGAGGTCAACATGATTCAGATATTCATGACTAGAACATACATTTAGAAACACTTGAACTCATCAGAGAGCAAACAGTTTAATATATGTGTACTGGTTCTTCTGTGCCCGAATCAGTTGATAACTACTTCAGCCATAATCTTTGGAAATATAACCCAATTCTACTCGATATGATAACTAATTCTGATGCAATTTATAAACTACTTCTGATCCAAATGTATATTCGTCTGCTGCCGTCTACTTTCTAATGGGGCGTAGGCTTTCTATTAACTCACACCAATCTTTCTTTGCAAAGCGCATGCAGCACACTCATGTCATCCTCCTATTATGCTTCTGCTTTCTTTGACTTCTTCTGCCTTCTATCCCCTATCGGGACATAGGCACTTAACAAACTTACTCCAAGCTCTTAAATCTGTAGCTATCCCATGCAGCTCTGCCCATCTCCTTCTCATATTATTTATTTCTGTTTCTACTTTTTTCCCCATGAATTTTTAAGACTTCCCCTATTTCTTCTACCCTCTTCGTTACAGATACATTTATTGATTGACTGATCGATTTATTGATCTCGGAACCGAAATCACAGCATTCGGGGCATTACCATAGGCGCTCCGTCCCCATCCTCAGCAGCCAGCGAAGAGTTCCAACACCAATAGTACCAGTAGCAATCTGATTATATGTCCGTCTCGCCTTTCCTCTGAGCGTCGAGCGTCGGCCAGATCCCCTCGTCACTCCTCGCTGTCTCATTCTTGCCAGACCATGATGATCCATTTTCTCCTCCGAGGTATTCACGTGCTCCCACAAGGCCGCAACCACGTCTGCCTTGTCCTGCATAAATAGTCCACCAAATTTTGCAGAGCCAGCAAATCTGTCCGCCTGTTCATTCCCCAGCACACCGGCATGCCCCGGAGAAAAGATCCAGGCGAAGTTTGCCACCCATGACCTCCGAAGCGAAGCATGCCACTCTGCTCGAAGCCTGCCTGTCCTCGCCTTCCTCAGCATGCTTTCTGAGTCAGTTACAATCACGATGTGTGTGTGTGTGTATCGTTTTCTCGATCCAGCGGAAAGCTGCAGTGACCGCCTCCACCTCCATTCGTAAGCTAGATGTTGTGGTATCATATGCCAGGCTCTCCTGCACCAAACGTCGGCCATTAGCTTTTGCTATGAACCCCCAGGCACTTCTCCTACCTCTCGACACAGAACCATCTGTGTCGATAATCACATCACCCGAGCGAGTATTATCCTGAATTAGTTGCTGGATTTCCACTTCCGAGGCCCATGCTGGCCACTCCCTGCACTCCCGGCTAAATGTGATTATAACTCTGCACAAATCTGACTGCTCCGCTGGCACTCTGACCCACTCCTCTCCTCGCCTAATGTTCTCCAAGATGCACACATGTCTGAACATATTCTCCGCCTGAGCCTTCCCTGATTTCCCTCTTATCAGTCGCTGACCCTTAACTGCGTCCAGCGCCTCATACAAAGGGTGATCTGTGTCTGCAGCTACTCTGAGGTATGCCTTCGCCTGCATCACCTTGAGCCTACCAGCAACAGTCGGCAGACCAAGGAAGTAACGCATTCACACTACTGGGGTGTCTCTGGTGCATCCCAGAATGACCCGCATAGCTTCGTTCTGTATGCGCTCTAACTTCACCAGCTGACTATTTGAGACAGTGAGCAGACCTAATCCATAATGAATCACTGAGAGGATCAAGTGCTGGTATAGTGTGAAAAGCATTCTCTGCTCTGTGTCCATTGCAGCCATAGTTTTAAGTGCATTGAGTCCCTTTTGAGATCTTGTCACAACCGTCTCAACATGTGTCTCCACATAATCTTTTCCAGCTAAAATATTCTCGGGTGTTCTCAATGAATGACCTATCCAGCTTCAGCGTCTTTTCTTCACCTTTTATATCCTATGATTAAGCTACCTCTAATATGCTTCCATGTGTGCTTCTAGGTCTTCCTTTCCACCCCCTCCTTGACCTGTGGGTTCCAGTAAAAGAATACTTATACTGCTATCGTGTTTGATCTGTGTATGTCTTATCCAGTGCCAGCGTTCTTATCTCGTCTTTGGTTCTCTCCATTTTATCTTAGCCGTCCCCTGTGCTCTGTGTTAGTGATTCTATAATAGGATTGTAGTCCTTTTATTCTGCGCTGGCACTAGTTACTGAATGTTTGTATTTTTTAGTAACCACTTTAGTCGTATACAAGTTTTTGCTTCATGTCGCAGTTCCGAACTAACATTACAGTTAAATAGTTTATGTTTTGTAATAGCTTTAATATATATATTTTTTATTCGCATTTCCTTTACAGGACTTTGCAATTAAAACCAGCATTTTTCAGCTGCTGTTGGTGTCTTGGCAAGATTTACGTTCCGTAGTTTGCCATTGCTTTCTGAACTACCGGCTCACATATCTCCGTAAGTAAACGATATGGAACAAAAGAAAAAGAAGCGGCTGCAGCAGGATATATCAATATGAATTGCAAACAATTAGGTATATTTAGCTCCTGCGGAAATAAGAGACATACTAGACACAGACACAATTAAAAGTAACCAGCGCGACGCGATCTGCTGTGGAATCTCAAGCAGCTGTGTTTCGTACATGAGTATACGGAATTACGAACAACGTCCTAAACTCTACGCCAGGGAGACCTGCTTAATATATTTTAATTTCCGCAAATGTTCTAATCTGTTATATTGTTATGTTACTATCTCTATTGTATAGATTCCATTCTGTGTCTACAGTGCTACCTAAATAGGTGTATGATTCCACTTCTTGAAGTGAGTTTCTTTCAAAGAAGATTGGGTTATAATTTTGCTTCATTCACGCATTTTATATATGTCTTTCCCATATACATATTTAGCGCTAATTTTTATCCCTTTCATCAAGATTGTTTAATTTTCATCTGATTTCGTATGTAGGACAGCAGATCAATGCCCTTAATATCATCAAGCTACTCTCTCAGATTCCATTAATTCAATTACTGATATTGGATATTGCTGACTTCATAATCAGGTTTTTGGTCAGGAAAAATAATAAACATGACAAAAAGCGTCTATGTAGCACCGCTGTTCTGATTTCAAATGTATCTTTTGGCTTCCCTCACAAAGAACTATGCATGTGTTGACTTATATGTTGTTCAAAGGTGAGGACTAGCATGCTTTGTGCAGAATGGCATGCATCGATTCAGAAGTCGCTGGTTATAAGCATTCGCTGGATCTTTTCTCCAGGACACTCTGGTGTGGTTGGAAATGAACAGGCAGACATATTGGCTGGTGCTGCACCATTAGGGGGTGATCTGCATTTCAGCATGGTCGAATGGGTAAGAACGCGTGTTCTTAAACATCCGGTGTCCTGATGCCGAAGTAAGCGGTTCAACCCTTACACCGGACAGCTGGACTAAAATGTTGACCTGTCGTCCTTGACTTGGAGACGTAAATTACAAGTACCTCTGAAGTCGGAGTGGGTTCCCTGATGACGAGGGACACTGTTAATAGGGAAGGCTAATCCACACGCAAAATGCAGTCCATCACTAATATAAATAATGTGTATGGAGACCCCTGAGTTCACAGCGAGCGAGCGCAAAAGAAAAAACAACAACAACAAAAACAGGGGGTGATCTGATTCATGATAAAGCAGATGTGGTGAAGGCCGTCTGGGAGCATGAATAACGCAGAAGAACAGACAGACTATCATTGTCTATAGAGAATGCAGCAGCTAGATGTTGTCAGAATATCAGGTTGATAGTCGTTACTCAAAGGTAAAGCAAGACGGACATATCAGATTGCAATGGGCAATTAGTACTGGAATTCTTCACTGGATTTTGAAGATGAGAACCGAGCTCTTATGGGAATGCCCTGAGCGCAATGATGTCAGTTCTTGACTAAACCCAACTCTATATGTTTCTGTTATTAATTTAGTAATTTTCTGTTAGGTCCCATAGTGCTAATGGGATTCCCAATTATGTAGAACCAGCTGATGCTATATTGACCTCACCATACATAGAGTGCTGATTGGTCTATACAATTATGGGTTTACCACCATATGCCCAATACGACGCAGGGTTGTACTTTATTTACTGCATATCCAATACATATCAATGTATTTACAAGTTTTCTTCACTCCACTTCACTCCACTTCACTCCACTTCATGTGGTGACATGTTCTTCACTCCACTTCATGTTGAAAGAATTAGATTGCGGGGGATCAGCAGGGGTTCTGGGAATCTCAAAAACTGAGAGAGAAGACAAGGAGATCTTTTAATCAGATAGCGGTGGGAACAATTAGTAGTATGACTCTTCGCTGGCTGTTGAACGAGGGACCGGAGCACGTATGGGAATGTCCTGAGTGCAGTGATGTCGGTTCTTAACTCAACTCAATTCACTTCACTTACTATAAGATGACGTAAGTAAAGGACCCTGTTTACACCGCTTAAGGCGCACTGTGCAGATGGTGGTAAATCTATATTTATATAATCGGCACTCGGTGAATGACCTTTTCAGAATTATACCGGCCGCTTTTACTTCACAAGACATTTCGTGGTACGCGATTGTATCCTGATCTGGGATTCCAGAACAATATTTAAAATTTGAACCTACCCCGATGTACATGACCCCCATGACCACCGTGCCAGTAAGGGAGCGTCTAGCCACTACGCTATTCGTGTCTTTGTTAATTAACCAAAGAGAAATATTAAGGTACAATACTGATTGATTTTACGCGTTAATTGTGATATTTCTCATTTTACAAATCTCAGGTTGAAATGGCTGGATCAAGTATATTCGAATATGTCCACCCACAAGATCACACAGAACTCGCCGAGCATCTCGGGATGTGCATGGTTCCTAGTGAGTATCCGAGTGCGTTTATGAAGGTAGATCTATGTAGTTAGTGAATGTTTCAGGAATTTTTTTCATGACAGTGTAGCGATTTGCTAACTTATGGATTGAGTGTACCTCTGCGATTTGCTAACTTATAATTGAGTGTACCTCTGTCGCTTGTATATTACTGTAAGCCTGTCTTAGCGTCAGACAATAAAGTGTGATTTAGGACCAGATCTGTTATGTGCCATATAAACAATTTGGTGTAATGTCTCAGTTATGCCCGCTGATTGTCTTTTATAGGGTTGGTCTTAGGTTCTCTGGTCTGAAGCAGACGTCTGCGATTACGGCTCTCGAAACCTTTCTATCGTTTGATGTTTTGATGTGTTCTTGTTGCTAATTCTATTATTTATTGCCCAGCTGGTTAAACTTTCAACTTTCTCTGTCTTCCTATGCCTCGCTTACCTAGCATGTTTCCACCCAAAGCTAATTTATCTATTTCATCTCTAATGCTGATATTCCCATACATGTAATTTGTCTTTTTCTTGGTTTTGATGACTGATCTTGTAACACCTGCAGGTCTCAGTACCTCAGCGTTTGTTTGTTTTATTCTTTTTCCACGACATTCTCAACATTGTCTCACGGTGTATCTGAGATATTTTGCTTGTTGAGAAAACGCTATATCAGGGTAATGGCGATACGTCATTAAAACAACATTATAACATTGGTACACATTAAAGCTGGTATTGTCTACCTGTCTCAAATGTTCACGACCTACATTTTTACATCTCTAAGGTTCCATACCTTCACAGGACTTGCTTTAAATGCGGTTCTCACTGGTTACAAGTGTTAAACATCACTTGTAAATGTCAGTATAGTTGTATAAACCATGGACATCATTAATCCCTAATATTTAGTAAAAGTCAATGTGAAAGTCACTTGTACACATCTAAGGCTAACTGGGAATATGGACTTAGGCCTATATTTTCATAGATCAAAAGGCACTCAGTGGGTGATGTAGTCAGTAAAATATCGGCCGTCTTTATTTCCCAACATATTTCCTGGTACCTATTGTAGCCTGGGACGATCTCGCAGCTCTGAACAATTTGTAAACCTTAAATCGTGCCGATACGGATGGAACCCAAAAGCTCTGGTACAGAGTTTAGCCGCTACGCTATCCTCAGGAAGACAGCTTTAATTCTTAAATCCGAAGCATTGACACTCATTTCTTAAGTTGTAATTTAAAACATCGAATGAAAAGTAACTTACCAATTCCCCACGTTCTTTAACAGTTGGGTTGAGTCAAGAACCTATATCACAGCACTCGGAACATTACCATACTTCCGTCCTCATCTTCAACAGCCAGCGAAAAGTCCCAATACTAATGGTACCAACAGCATTGTGGTTATGTGTCCGTCTGTCATGTCATCATTTTCTTTAAGAGCTAAGATGCAAGTATGTGTAGCTGTGTCCTGAAATGTTTGGTAAAATATAATGTTCCCTTTGAACATATTCATTCCTTTCTCAGTTGGCCCAAGCAGAAGCCCTCATGGTTCAGGGTCTGAAGATGGATCATCACCAGCCACGCCTCGACCTAGTTCGCCATCAGAAAAAGGTAAACATTGATGTGTTTCCAATGGTTGCTATAGCTATGTTTGAGATATTCAGAAATTGTTGTTGTTAATGTCATAACAGGAAATGTTGCTGGGTTCGTTGTTTCTAAATCCTCAGGAAGACTGAGCTTTAATTCTTAAATCCGATGCATTGAAACTCATTTCTTCTGAGCCCCAGAGCGAACTTTGAGCCTGTCGGAGTGAATTTGGTGTAGAAACTATTCTTCCTTCTGCTTGATTTTGAATGCTTGATAATGAGTGATGTCATTGCGAATAATTTAGAGGCATTGGAGATTTGGTATTAGCAAAGAAACTAAGATCATCTGATTCAAGAAATAAAACAAACATATAAGTATTTAGAACTGCAAGTGTTAAAAGAGCATTCTTAAAAATAAAAAGGGAAAATAAAACACACACATGAAATGTATGGACCATCTCAATAGAAGAAATGGAAAAGAACTGACAAATATCCGTATGTGGGAGATGCAAAGGGATGCATGCAGAGGAAGACAGAGAAACATGCATGTGGACAACTTGAACAACTCGGCAACAAATTCCAATATAAGCAACGGCATGATAATTGTCATGATGTACATTGCACGCTGGCGTAAGCGATCATGTATCACCTCAGATCTGGGTCCCGGATGCTATGAATAAACTCTGCTGATAATATTTCTTCATGCTATTGTCTAAGTTCATCCAGCATGATTTATATTGGCCTGCTTCTGCCTCTTTCCCTCGGATCTTTCCTGTCATCACGATGTTATTCTATGCTCATCTTTTCATTATGTGAGAAAAGAAATATGTTTCTTTATCTTTATCAAAATATCAGATGACACAGAGGAATTATTCAGCTAGAACGCCGATGTATACTTCATAACAGAAACTGAAGAATTCACATTTAACTGGCGACGATCTTCGACTATCAATGAATGTAGCCAGTGTATTAGTATTTTACATTGTGAAGAGCACATTAGTGTAGTTTATAGGGGACTACGATGCTATACTTGATCGGGCGAGGGGTCGACGCCTGCGTTCGACGTCCGCTAACAGAGGAAAAGACTGGACACCCCCGACCACCCCGCCTCCTGTATTCAAGCCTACAACATATGATGGCTTTATCACATCCCAGACCATATCAGCTTCCTGCTTTGGAATATATACTTTGCTTTTTAAGTTGCATTGTATAAAAATTTGATTTTTTCTTATTGAAGGTTATATGATGGTTCAGAATCCGGAGAAAGGCAACCACAAGTCTTTCAGTTTGCGAATGAAGTCGACACTCACTAAAAGGGGAGTCCATGTAAAAACATCAGGGTATAGGGTAAGTGGGATCAGTGGTTTTTCTCATTTTCTATAGCAATGTGTCTTTCAAATAAGATACGTAGCTTTATAAATAGACAGGCCCAGAGAGAGATTATGTTATTGAATGATATAGAAACAGTAAGTTGATTATGCAAGCTCAGTGATCGTTTCATTATGAATGTATAAGTGAATTGTGAACAACTCCATCATGTCATTGCTTCTAAAGAGGCTAATCTTGTCTATACGCATATTAGGTGGGTAGACAGACAGACAGACATACAGACCTGCCGACCGACCGACCGACCGACCGACCGACCGGCCGGCCGACCGACCGACAGACAGACAGACAGACAGACAGACAGACAGACAGACAGACAGACAGACAGACAGACAGACAGAAAGACTGACTGACTGACAGGCAGCCAGGCAGGCAGGCAGGAAAGTAGACATATAGATAGCCAGACAATCACGCAGACGGACAGACAGAGATAGGGACGGACAACCATAAACATAGAAACAGACAGATACACAACAGATATACAAACAAACATACATATATATAATTTTAGTATCTTGTTAGTCCACATACATTTAAAGGAAAGTATATACATTTTGGACTGTTGTCATGCTTGGAAAAAAATCGTGCCTATTCAATGTTGTTCTGATAATATAAAGTATACTCATTGCCACCTGTGAAGGTTGTTTGGTTGTGTATGATTAATGAATAAACTATATGTCAGCTGCTACCATGAGTTGCTTCAAATACATTATCAGCATTTGTCAGATGGTTTTGTGAGTGAGTCACGTTGTGTTTAAGATCTATCATCCACAGTTACACCTGCTAGAACGCCTACAATTTACATTTAACATCAGTGTCGGTCTATGACACTCTTGTCGTTTTTGTTTTATTCTGCCTGTAGATTTACTTTCAATTTTAATATCAATATAACCATTTACAACTACAGGTCGTGCATGTCCTTGGAACACTCCGTCAGCAGTCGGCATTTGGACTTAGACCAGGAGGTCAAAGTAACACCAATTGTAATATCCCCAGTAACAACAACAGCAGCAATTCTTCAGATGCTCCCCCGCTGCTGGGGATGGTGGGCATGGCAATAGCTCTACCTCCACCAACCATCACGGAGCTGCGGCTCGAATTGGACACGTTCATTACAAAGTTGAGCCCAGATTTCAAAGTGATTTACTGTGAGCCAATGTAAGTATACATCATTGCCATGCGATGTTCTTTGAAATACTTCATAAATCATAGTATACTGCAAACTGTTTTAAGTGGTACACGTTAAAGATGACTCACAAAAAGTATGATGAGAAAGGTGAAGACAGGCAGGCTTGTGGCAGAATAGCCGAATTAAATTAAACGATACACAAATAGAGAGTATCTATTGGATTTTTCTCCCAGGACAAGCTGGTGTGGTTGGAAGCAAGCAAGCAGAAAGACTGGCTAGGTCTGCAGTGCTTAGACGGATATTGCTGCAAGAACAGAAGGCAAGACGATGTGTGTGCTCTTTGGAATCGTGTGTGTAGCGCAGTCGAACAGATAGATCACCACGGCCTGAAGAGAATGTTGCTTCGGGGAGTCACTAGTGGATCTGATCGACACTCAGGATTCACAAAAAAGGCCAGACGGACACATAATCTGGCTGTTACTGGTACCAGGGGATTTGGGATAGACCATACCAGTGACTATTGTAACGAAATTAATTAATTTTAGCATATTTGTTTATGACATCATGTACTTCATTTTTCAAATTTATTCTACATACAAAGTGTAGTGAGACTTTACAAACACCCGGCATATAGTTTTTATGTTTGTAATTTCCGTGTCATTGTTATTTATTTTCTTCTATGTAGCTCATATAAACACTTGATATCAGCTGTTCATTAAACAGCTTTTGTGTGATTTTGTGCTTGACAAATAGCAAGGTGGTAACATTTGTACATTTCCTGGATGTATAAAGAAGTTTTGTTTGTGGCACAGAATCAATGATCTGATGGACCTGACTGTAGACGATGTCACAGACAGACTACTATATGATCTGTGTCATGCAGCAGATTTGAAGAGTCTCAGACGGTCACATCTTGATAGTAAGTTTTCTTCATATATTGTATATCTGTTTAGTTATGTAACAACCTAGATTCAACATGCTCCTAACACTGAATGAAGGAATGATCACATCTTGATAGTAAGTTTTCTTCATATATTGTGTGTCTGTCTAGCTATGTAATAACCTAGATTCAACATACACCTAACGCTGAATGAAGGAATGATCACATCTTGATAGTAAGTTTTCTTCATATATTGTGTGTCTGTCTAGCTATGTAATAACCTAGATTCAACATACACCTAACGTTGAATGAAGGAATGATCACATCTTGATAGTAAGTTTTCTTCAACTATTGTATGTCTGTCTAGCTATGAACCAACCTACATACAACCACATCCCTAACGCTGGATGAAGGAAGGGTCGATATATTTATTTACTGTAATCACTAGTCAATAGTCGGCGTGGCCGAAATAATAAAAGATCACCTCTTAAACTTCCGGTAAAAACCACAGAACGTAAAACATCCCAGTAATTCAACTTGGAGTTGCTCGCAAATTCCTGCAAATAACATCTATTTTTTTTAAAAAATATTTATATGATATTAAAGAAGACTTTTATAATGATCTGGAAGATGCCATAGAAGAAACCCCCAAACAGAACATCCTGATTGTGCTGGGAGACTTCAATGCAAAAATAGGTAGAGAGCAAACTAATAAAAAAGTGGCCGGTATGGAAAGCCTACATACAACTTCAAATAATAATGGATGGAGAGTCATCAACCTGGCAGAAGCCAAAGGACTGCAGATTAGCAGTACCAGACTACAAAGAAAGGATATACACAAACTTGGAAATCATGTGATAAGAGAACCTATAATCAAATAGATCACATCTTAATTAACAACAGAAATGCATCAAACATACAGCAAGTCAGAAGTTATAGAGGAGCTGAGTGCCACAGTGACCACTTCCTTGTTGGAGCAAAATTTAAAATAAAACTTAAGAGAGCTTTCTATACTAAATTACAAAGATTACACCCAACATATAACAGAGAAAAACTACAAGACATTACAGTCAAAGAGAAATTTACAGATGAAATAAAATGTAAACTTGAAACTCTGCAAAACCCTTTGGAGGAAAGCGTTGACCAAACTTGGTTGAACATCAAGAATACAATTCAATCTACCGCAGAAGAATGTCTCGGTGTGTTAACCACGCATAGAAAGAACAGATGGTTCAATCAAAAATGTGAAGAAGCAGTCATTAGGAAGAAGAATGCCAGACATGTATGGTTAAATGACATCAATAACATCCAAAAGGAAGAGCATTATAGAAATGAATGTAAAGAGGCTACAAAAAATAGTCAGACAGCAGAAGCGAGAATATATGAGTAATATAATCAAAAATATGGAAACTAATCATCAGAAAAATGAATCCAGAAAATTTTTTAAAGAACTGAAGTCAATGAAACGAGGGCACCAACAAAACACATATGGTTTAAAAGACAAAAATGGGAATATGATAAATACCAATGAGGAAATGTGCAACACATGGAAAGAATATTTTATTGAATTACTAAATTGTGAAGCTCCAAGTAACATTTTCCCACAGGAAGAGGTTCTAACATGCGAACCACAAATTGAAGAACCTACATTTGAAGAAATCCTATCTGTAATCACACGACTTAAAAACAATAAGGCAACAGGGACTGATGGAATTGCTGCTGAATTTATAAAGGCAGGTGGCCATGCATTACATCTAAAGCTATACGAACTAATAATAAAAATCTGGAGGACAGAAGAATTACCCCATGACTGGAAAGAGTCATTATTGATACCTATCTTTAAGAAAGGAGACAAGTTCCAATGTGGAAATTATAGAGGAATATCACTACTGTCCACAAGCTATAAGATACTATCCGCAGTATTACTAAATAGACTAAAACTATATTCAGAAGACATATTAGGTGACTACCAGGCGGGTTTTAGACAAAACAGATTAACAATAGATCAGATATTTATCTTACGACAAATAGCCGAGAAACATTGGGAATATAAAAGAGATCTCCATAACATTTTTGTGGATTTTAAAAAGGCTTATGATAGTGTACATAGGAATAGTCTATGGAATGCTATGCAGGAATTTGGAATACCAAGAAAGTTAATCAACATGACCAGACTATGCATGGAAGATACTTATAATATAGTAACATATAAAGGCAGGAAATCAGACCCCTTCCAAATAACATCTGGCTTGAAACAGGGTGATGCACTATCGCCGCTACTCTTCAATCTGGCTCTAGAGAAAGTTGTAAGGAAGATAAAGGAGGAATGTGATATTGGAGGAACATCCAAGCTGCTTGGTTATGCAGATGATATAGATATTATAGGGCAAAGTGAACAAAAGACATTGGAAATATTGACCCACTTAAAGGAAAAAGCCCAACAGATGGGGCTGGTTATCAACCAAGATAAGACAGAATATATGGTAATTTCAAGAGACGGAATGGCTAAAAACTCTGGCCACATACAAATAGATAATATGACCATTAAAAGAACGGAAACATACAAATACCTGGGTACAATCTTCAACGGCTCCAACATCATAAGGAAAGAAATACAAACTAGAATCAACTCTGGAAATAAGATATACTATGCACTACAACATCTACTAAAATCAAAGGCGCTATCTCATAACACCAAAATCACAATATACAAAACACTGATCAGACCAGTTGTGCTGTATGGCTCTGAAACCTGGAGTACAACGAAAGGAGACGAAGCCTTGTTACAAACCTTTGAGAACAAAATTTTAAGACGCATCTTTGGGCCCATTAGGGATACACAAAGTGGAGAGTGGAAAAGAAGAAGTAACAAAGACATTTATGATCTGTTTAAGTCCCCTCTAATCACTGGTATCATGAAGGCTAATAGACTACAATGGCTGGGGCATATAGAAAGAATGGAAGATAATAGGGAAACAAAACTCGCTTACACTCAGGAAATAAATGACCGTAGACCCCGAGGTAGACCAAGAAGACGGTGGAGAGATAATACATGTACAGACCTACAAGCACTTGGAATCAACGACTGGCAAGAGAAGGTCCACCAGAGAGACGAATGGAGACGGATTGTATTTGCAGCAAAGAACCTCAATGGCTCGGAAAGCTGAAGAAGAAGAAGAAGAAATATTTATAGTCGCAATGGCTTGAAAAGACGAGCGATCGAAACTATAGTTCTCGGAAGAGAAGGCAGGGGTTGATCACACGAAGACAGACATAAATTGGGGTTGGAACTCTTCGCTGGCTTCTGAGGATGGGGACGGAGCGCTTATGGGAATGCCCCGAATGCTGTGATGTCGATTCCTAAATCAATCAATCAATCAAGACAGACATAAGACATTATAGACCCCTTGCGTATTTTGAGAAATGAGGTAGGAATTCGTCCAAATGTTACTGAGAGGTGTGCTAAACATGCGAACACGTTATTCCGATACAGCTAATCTCATTTTTGCAGAGATGTCGATGATGTATGCATAATTGACATAACAAAAGGTCATGCTATTCGAACAACACTGTTAACTAAGAATGGAAAGCTACGTTTAAAAATCCTATCTATATCTTTCTCAATTAAACTGTGCGCAAATTTTTAGCGTCACAATTTCCTGACTTGGCACCAAGACAATGTAACCCCCTACGTACGCTTCCTGTACATTGTGCTGCACACTCGTCTGTTGATATTCCTTAGTTAAATTTGTGTGCGTTTTAATTTAGAATTACATGTTTGTCTTTGGACCTGTTTGTGCTGTTTCTGAAGGAGATCATTGGTTTCTTTAATGCATATGGTGTGATTTACATGTTATGCTTTAGAGAGATATTTATTGACATATACTTCAACTAATCCACTTACCAAAATGTCTGCAGTTTTAAATAAAGGACAAGCACTGACAGACTACTATCGTCTCATGAACAGACACGGTGGCTATATATGGATACAGACGTGTGCTACAACACTTCTCAACAATAAGAACGCAGACGATCAGAGCATTCTGGCCATTAATTTTGTTGTGAGGTAAGTTTACAGTCATGCAATTAGTCAAGCTGATCATTACATGCGATGTTAATGTTCCTTTCAAGCATAGCTTATTAAGGATGGGCATGACGAGAGGGAGGGAGGGAGGGAGAGAGAGAGAGAGAGAGAGAGAGAGAGAGAGAGAGAGAGAGAGAGAGAGAGAGAGAGAGAGAGAGTTTGTATGTGTGTATGTGTGTTTATATATATATTATTTTATCACAATGCATCTGTTGTGTTGTATTGACCGGTTCTGCTATATGACAATGAACATTTTAATGCATACGAACAATTAGAAAGAGTTTAGAAGCATTGGGGATGTTGTTTCTGAGACAGTGCGAATACCTTGAACTGGCAGAGTAACTAACAAAGTGTGTCTTGAAAGATTAATGAAAGTAGAATATTATATACAACTATCAGAATGAGACAATGTACTTGGGTAAATTAATGAGAAGTATAGCACTGGAAAATACCACGTGATGACCTGAAATTACAGCAATAGACAAAAAGATATAACAATGCATGGGTGAGACAAGGACATACTGGAGTATTTTCAACACAATTTATCCATAATACCTAAATTCTGGATATGTAGTGTTACATGACCGCCTACACTATTTGACAAGGCACGTGATGAAGATAATGATTGCTAACACACGTATCCAAGAAATGCAATGAACAAACAATTAGACATGGTAATAGTAGTTCTGTGGCAGATCCTGCTGTTTGGTTGTAAAGTTTCACATATACTAAGCCACGCCATAATGAGGTCATGTATGAAGTTTCTTTTCTCGCCTTCTTTCCATTATCAAATATACAATGAACACAACCCAGTACCTATTTAATGAAGCTGGCTCAAGGTGGTGATGGAGATTGAAATTGAACGAAGCAAGGTCCACTATACTACAGCAGCTCTCAGAAATAGAATATGTAGCAATGTGCGTGCACAGAGGGATAAATCAGGAGTCTTGGAGACAAGGGCAGACAAACTTATGGAGCTTTTGGAAAATATAAATGAAATAAATTATTCGTTGATTAGTTAAATATCTAGTTGATAGCGTGACTGTCTGGCTGGTTTGTTAAATACGAATATTTAGTTGGTTGTTTGCCTGGCTGGCTGATTTATTAAATATTTCGATGGTTGTTGGCTGGCTGGCTGGCCGATTTGTCAAATATTTCGTTGGTTGTTTGGCTGGCTGGTTTGTTAAATATGTGGTTGGTTGTTGGCTGCCTGGGTGGCTGGCTGGTTGGATTGATGCATATTTCGTTTGTTGCTTGGCTGACTGGTTGGTTAAATATGTGGTTGGTTGTTGGCTGGCTGTGTGGGTTGATACATATTTCGTTTGCTGTTAGTTAGTTAGTTAGTTAGTTATCAGTTGGGGTATCTTCGTTGCACTCCGGACATGTCCATAGGTGCTCAGATCCTCCCCCCAGCATATGCATCAGCGTCCGGTGGCTAATAGTGCCAGTTCTGTGTTGGTTGACGAGGCGCTTTGTTTTTCCGATGTACCTCTCGCGTCTGGCTGTGCCGATTCTTACTCCCAGGTCTTTCATCCTGGAAAGCGATGTGGAATCACTGGCGTCAAAATCCTCTGTTCTCGCCATATCTTTAAGGGCGTTAATAACATCGGCACGATCCATGGGCTGGCCATCTACAGGGGGTGCAGAGCCAGCCAATTTATCAGCTCGTTCATTTCCCTCGACTCCCGCATGTCCCGGGACGAAGATGAAGGTGACTTTGCGGACAACGGACTTCCGCAGCGACTCAGTCCACTGTCTACGTACAGATCCAGCTTCGACCTTCTGAATCATGCTCATTGAATCACTTAGTACACACACGTTGGTATAATGCTGTGATTCCAGCCATATGAAAGCCTGTGTAACTGCCATCACCTCCATCGTCATGCTGCTCGTGGTCATAGAGTGGGCACCACTGGATTCTTGAACGGTTCGGCCCGCTGAACGGGCTGTAGATACCCACGCACTTGTCTGCTGCTTTACAACAGATCCATCTGTATAGATGAGCACTTCGGCGCGTTAACCTCTGCATTGACAGCGGCAGGGTTCTGCTCTCTGCACAGTCTGTCGAGTGTGATAATGCAGGAGAAGGTACACTTAAAAGCTGGAGGCACCGGCACCCATTCCTTGCCGGGGTTGATACTGGTAAGACTGCAGACCTGTCCGACGACATCTTCCGCCCGACCCATCCATGATTTGCCCCTCTTTAGCCTGTCACCCTTTTCTCTGAATACAGCGTCATGCAGAGGGTGCTGCTCATCTGCACTTATTTTTAAGTATGCACGAGCTCTCCAGATCTTGATCCTGTGTTCCATTGTCGGGAAGTCAAGGAGGTATCTCATTGCTACACAGCTGGTGTCTCTCGTGCAGCCCAAAATGATGCGCATGGCTTCGTTTTGTACCTTTTCGTTTTGTACCTTTTCGTTTTGTACCTTTTCGTTTGCTGTTTGGAGGCTGGTTTGTTAAATATGTGTGTGATTGTTGGCTGGCTGGCTGGTTGGATTGGTACATATTTCGTTTGTTGTTTGGCTGGCTGGTTTGTTAAATATGTGTGTGATTGTTGGCTGGCTGGCTGGTTGGATTGGTACATATTTCGTTTGTTGTTTGGCTGGCTGGTTTGTTAAATATGTGTGTGATTGTTGGCTGGCTGGCTGGTTGGATTGGTACATATTTCGTTTGTTGTTTGGCTGGCTGGTTTGTTAAATATGTGTGTGATTGTTGGCTGGCTGGCTGGTTGGATTGGTACATATTTCGTTTGTTGTTTGGCTGGCTGGTTTGTTAAATATGTGTGTGATTGTTGGCTGGCTGGCTGGTTGGATTGGTACATATTTCGTTTGTTGTTTGGCTGGCTGGTTTGTTAAATATGTGTGTGATTGTTGGCTGGCTGGCTGGTTGGATTGGTACATATTTCGTTTGTTGTTTGGCTGGCTGGTTTGTTAAGTGTTTGGTTGGTTATTTGGCTGGATAGCAGGTTTGTTAAATGTTTGGTTGGTTGTTTGGTTGGTTGGCTGGTTTGTTAAATATTTGGTTGTTTTGTTTTGTTTGGCTGGCTGATTTCTTAAATATTTGGTTGGTTTTTGCTGGCTGGCTGGGTTGATACTTTTTTTGTTTGTTGTTTGGCTGGCTGGTTTGTTAAATGTTTGTTTGGTTGTTTGGCTGGCTGGCTGGTTGGATTGATACATATTTCGTTTGTTGTTTGGCTGGCTGGTTTGTTTGTTAAATATTTTGTTGGTTGTTTGGCTGGCTGGTTCATTAAGTATTTGGTGTGTTGTTTGGATGGTTGGTTGGTTAGTTAATTACTTAGTTGGCTATGCATACTCTGTAGGGACAGATTATTAATTCTCAAGTTTGATCATTTGTCGTTCATGTCCTCTGGGCCCTGAACAAGGACTGCATTTGTCGGAGTTAAGTCCGAGACATTTTGCCGACCCAGTACCGAAGTACCATCTGGACAAGGACTTATTCACAGAGCTCCACTTACTCCCTCCTAGCTCAGACACCAGTAAGACGTGCAAGACTAACATTGGAACTATATATATATATGCGGAGAGGCATTTAATGATGGACCATGTCATGAATTAGAACCACGAAATTTGAAAGGCTGAGATTTCGCCTAGGTTGATCATGCTTGGTCTACTGGCTTTACGTGTCTCAGTGTGAACGACACCAACCCAAACCCATATGAACAAATTAAACGGATAAATCAGTTTGAGCACACTGCATACGTGGCACGCTTAAACAGCCATAGCAGATGGAACAGTGCAATGCACGCCAAGACACAGATAGGTAGCCACACACACACACACACACACACACACACACACACACACACACAGAGAGAACCACACGCGCGCACGGGCACATACACACTAATAAATAAACAATTGTGGGCGTATGTGTATGTGTGTGTGCGCACGTGTATTGATAGATTGATTGATTGATTTAGGTACCGACATCACAGCACTAGGGGCATTCCCATAAGTGCTCCGTCCTCATCCTCAGCAGCCAGCGAAGAGTTCCAACACCAATAGTTCCAGTAGCAATCTGATTATATGTCCATCTCGCCTTTCCTCTGAACGTCGAGCGTCGGCCAGATCCCCTCGTCACTCCTCGCTGCCTCATTCTTGCCAGACTATGGTGATCCATTTGCTCCTCCGAGGTGTACACGTGCTTCTACAAGGCCGCAACCATGTCTGCCTTGTCATGCATCAATGCTTCACCAAGTTTTGCCGAGCCAACCAATCTGTCCGCCTGTTCATTCCCCAGCACACAGGCATGCCCAGGAGAAAAGATCCAGATGATGCTTGCCACCCGTGACCTCCGAAGCGAAGCAAGCCACTCTGCACGAAGCCTGCCTGTCTTCACCTTCCTCAGCATGCTTTCTGAGTCAGTTACAAACATGATATGTGTATGTATCGTGTTCTCCATCCAACGGAAAGCTGCACTGACCGCCTACACCTCCATTCTTAAGCTAGATGCTGTGGTATCATACGACAGGCTCTCCTGCACCAAACGTCGACCATTTGGCTAAGAATCCCCAGGCACTTCTCTTACCTCTCAACACCGAACCATCTGTGTAGATAATCACATCACCCGGGCGAGCATTATCCTGAATCAGTTGCTGGATTTCCACTTCCGTGGCCCCTGCTGGCCACTCCCTGCACCCTCGGGTCAATGTGGTTATAACTCTGCACAAGTCTGACTGCTCCGCTGGTACTCTGACACACTCCTCTCCTCGCCTAATGTTCTCCAAGATGCACACCTGTCAGATCGTATCCTCCGCCTGAGTCATCCATGATTTCCCTCTTATTAGTCTCTGACCCTTAACGGCGTCCAGCGCCTCATGCAAGGGGTGATCTGTGTCTGCAGCTACTCTGAGGTATGCCTTCGCCTGCATCACCCTGTGCCCACCAGCAACAGTCGGCAGACCAAGGATGTAACGCATACACACTACTGGGGTGTCTCTAGTGCATCCCAGAATGACCCGCATAGCTTCGTTCTGTATGCGCTCCAATTTCACCAGCTGACTCTTTGAGATAATGAGCAATCTTTGTCCAAATCAATCACTGAGAGGATCAAGTGCTGATATAGTGTGAAGAGCATTCTCTGCTCTGTGTCCATTGCAGCCATAGTTTTAAGTCCCTTTTGAGATCTTGTCACAACCGTCTCCACATGGTCCTTGAAGGACAGACTCCTGTCAAATGTGATTCCCAGATACTTCAGTTTATTCTCTCTGTTGACACTTCTACCATTTATCGTATTGTGTGTGTGTGTGTGTGTGTGTGTGTGTGTGTGTGGGTGTGGGTGTGTGTGTGTGGATGTGTGGATGTTCGAAGGATTTGATGTTAAAACCTTACAATAGCCACGTCTGATCGTGCAACAAATGTCCTTGCATCATATTTACTGTACCTTCCAGTGGCATTGAGGGAGCTAACTGCGCCATGGACCTATGGCAAATGACGGGAGACGCGACTTCGTCAATGAGCAGTGCTTCCAACAGTCAGTCCCGGGAAGAAAAGCTCAAAGGTAACACCCAACACCCAACACACACACACACACACACACACACACACACACACGCACGCACGCATGCACACACACACACACACACACACACACACACACACACACATATATATATATATATATATATATATATATATATATATATATATATATATATATATAGTGTACACTTTATTTATTTTGTGTAAACTTCCACGATGGAAATCTCGAAATAAATGTGAGTTATATGACTAACAACAAGAGGAGCTAGCAAAAAGTAAACATATTGGATTTTAGTGTTTTGTAAAAAGATATGATCAATAAGAATGTATCAGTTAAACTGCAAAATGACGAATAAACTTAGGTAATCAGCATGGTTAGTTGAAAAAAAAAAAAGAACATGAAATAACAAATATGTTCGTTACTTAACAAAATTGCATTATAAATATGTAGAATTGAAATAATTTTCTTTTCATTTCACAGAATTAAGAACCAAAAAGGCACCATCTACCCAAGCCTCTAAAGCTATGTCCGATTCATCAAAGGTTAAAAGTACATCATCCAGCTCTACCAATCCCCGAGACGAGTCTTCACAATCGGATACTAAGACACCAGAAAACACATCTCCCAAAATACCACCAGATCATTCAGGAGAAGACACAGAGGCATCTTCTCCAGAAAAGAATGCAGGAAGCCTAGATAATAAAAATAAACGTAGGAAAATGGAAAATCCTAGGAAGCGAAAAAGAAGCAGCTCTGAACATCAGGAAATGGATGATGGTGACAAAGCCCTCAATCTAACTCAGAACGAGGCTAAGACGTCAGTTATTGCTCGAACTGCAAAGAACTCTATAACAGATGGACAGAATGAAAAGTGTGTGAATAAACGAAGGGCTGATTCAGCTGTGACATGCCTGCCCAACGACAATGTTACATCCTCATCTCCGGAAGATTTATCCATCAAACGTTCAACGAGAAGATCTGCAGACCGCAGTATAATCCAGCATTCCTCAACTATTTTCAGAAATACATTATCCCCGAATTTAGACAAACACAAATCCACCTCTTTTCTTAACCTCCAGGACAGCAGTTCTTCTAACCAGCTGACTATTACCGGTAGTTCGGTGAAAGAACTTGAGGCTGCCATGAATCGTCACCTGCCCACGTCCTCGTCTTCAACAGCCTTCCACTCTCAGAATGACAAACCCTCGTTTGAAAACTTAATAGCAGATTCAACTGCGGCTGTCAAAACATACTCTGGAATATCTAGTTCCCAGTCGCCATCAACATCCTGGCTTCCCACATCAAGTAGACATGGCACTGAAATGTTGACAGCGTCCAACTTCCTTCGCAGTTTGTACGCAAATAGAGAGTCAGTTATCAAAACTAACTCCAGATCGCAAACGTCATTTCTAAATAACGATCCACCGACAAGTCTATTACTTACACCACCTGAACCAGATCCATCAACTTACCGCGACCCAAACAACCCATACCCCTATGGTAAATCAGACTTTTCCAGTCACAGTTACATTTACGATAAGGAAACAGGACTAGAGACAAGAGATATATACAAAGATCAGGCAAACAGGGACCAGTTTTCGTTCATTCCATACAAAGACCATATTTCCACCGCCTACATTGACCATATATCATCTGCAGTTTATAAAGATCATCTTACCTCGACTTACAAGGAACTATCTCCGTACAAAGACATCATTCCTGCGTTTACCATTCCTAGTCTCATGAGTCCCACGGGCCGCATGCACCAAGCGTACTCATCATTCCACCACCATTTTGCAGTACCAATCCCGGCGACAAATATGGATACCTGCAGCAGCATCACCCCACCATCCTCCAACTCCCCAGACAGCAACAAACACGTGTCAAACAGCCAGCAGGTTGAACCCACAACATACTTCACTGATGTTAACAATGCGTGCAACCTCGCCCAGAAACAATCCATGAACAATTCTTTGTCACCTTCCTCTTTGTCACCAGCCACTCCGAGTCACCACTACCACCATCCGAGACACTACATTGATCACTTCTACCAAGGCGTCAATGGTGTTGATGCTGGCAAAAGCGGTTACTACAGCATTCCATCTACAACTGCTAGTTCCATTTATGCAGATTTAAATCAGAATGTCTCCACTCCAGTGCAGTACGATGCCTGTACACGACCCGTTATTCCGTGGTATTGATATGACATTAGTAGCCTTTTTGTTGTATTCAGTAACAAACAACATTAATATGTTAGGTTGCTTGGTTGGTTGGTTGGTTGGTTGGTTGTGAATTCTCTGAAAGGCTGTGAGTTTTAACTCCTGGAGTATCTCTATAGAGATTTCAACAAGCTTAGTTGACTGCTCGTTTCCTTGAATTGATTTATCTTGACGCTTGAGAGTGAACATTAAAAAGGAAGAACTCAAGATTTCGATCCATTGGTCATACGAACTATGTAAAGTACTTGCATATAACGGCGTGAGAAAAGTTTATAGGTTTTTCTCCCGACATGGCACAACAAAATTCACGGGCATTGTGTTGCAGATTTCTCCTACCCCTCTTCAAACTCATAAACCAGCGGTGTGTGCAAGACAGGTTCTGGAACTTCACATCCGCGGTGTGGCATTTTAGCATGTAATTGGGTGATAATTCAGCACCAAGATCAGGACTGGCTGAGACTAGGTCTAGGCTGGTAATGTTTTCTTTGTCATGGTTTTTTGATATATTATTTTCAACACACTCCACTCCAATGTATTAGGGAGTAACATCAACATAGAGTACGTTTCATAATGTGAAATAGAGCCTGTGTGAGATGTGTGTCAGTATAGTTTGCGGATTGCATAGTGTAACATTATAATATTGTTGAACCAGGAGCTTCGGCGGCAATGTAGTTGGTGCACTTGAATCCCAGAAGCAGGATAATTTTTTCCGACCAGTAATGTCTTAATTCTGTGGCATATGACATACAGTTTCACATTTCTAACAAACAGGATCGCCACAGTCGATTTGGAAGCACACCCCTTTGCGTGCATGTTCACAATTTTATGAGTATTGGGCGTTCAGAAAGCAATGGCAAACTACTGAATGTAAAGTTGCCTAGGAAATCACAACTAGCCAAATGCTGGTAAAGACTGCGATGTCCTGTTATGAACATACAACTAAATAACCGCCCTTGGGTTGACCCAGCATTATAAAGTGAATACTTCATAACATTGTTTAATTGTCTTCCTATTGTTGGGAAAGAAATGGCGGCGAATTGGAGCAAGGGAATTGTTCACACATTAGGACATGTGTGCATAGAATATGTGAAAAACTAACGTTTCTAATTTCAAAGGCAGTAATTATCATGCAACTACAATTATTTTTACATTTCGTACTGGACGAACATGTTAACAGTACACGATAATTCTAATATACCGGAGTGTGCTGATGGGTGTGTGTCTGTGTGATGAATGATGGTATGTGTTTGATGGTGTGTATGTGAGTATATGTGCATGTGATGTTGCAAATGATGTGTTATGGTGAGCGTGTGTGTTATTTCGCGTGTGTTCATGTGTGTGTGTGTGTGTGCGTGCGTGCGTGCGTGCGTGTGTGTGTGTGTGTGTGTGTGTGTGTGTGTGTGTGTGTGTGTGTGTGCATGAGCAGCGGTAATAAGGACATTGAAATGATTTCACTGTTTTCAAATTCCTGTTTGACTCCCATTGTTTACTTAAACAAACAGTCCCAGACAGATACACACCATACACACTTGACGGCAGATAATGTTGACGGAGCACGGATTGGGATGTACCGACTGCAATGAGGTCAGTTCTTGACTCAACTCAACTCAACTCAACTCAACTCAACTTCGTGTCAGAAGAAATTTCCTTATGCAGTCAGTTGACGTGATATCGTCAGGCCAATGCTTTTTAAACAAGCAAATATGGGCTTACCATCCAATTCGAATATACCACGATTATTTATATCTATACATGATTACATGCGCACTAGCGCACAGTTCAGTTCAAGAATATCCAAGGGTTTGATCTGTTGTAGCCATCTCAGATCCGAGATACAAATAATTTCATATAATCTGAGTCTTCTTCTTCTCCTTCTCATACTTCTTCTTCATCTATGGCTTCTCTTCTTCCTCCCTCGTAACCTTCTCGTCCTCCTTCACTTCTTCTTCTTCTTATTTTTCTTTTTCTTGTTTTGCTTCTTCTTCTTTCATTCTGCCTTCACTACCCTAGCCTCCTCCTCCGTCAACATCTCCACTTTTTCCACCTCCTTCTTCTTCTTCTTCTTCTTCTTCTTCTTCTTCTTCTTCTTCTTCTTCTTCTTCTTCTTCTTCTTCTTCTTCTTCTTCTTCTTCTTCTTCTTCTTCTTCTTCTTCTTCTTCTTCTTCTTCTTCTTCTTCTTCTTCTTCTTCTTCTTCTTCTTCTTCTTCTTCTTCTTCTTCTTCTTCTTCTTCTTCTTCTTCTTCTTCTTCTTCTTCTTCTTCTTCTTCTTCTTCTTCTTCTTCTTCTTCTTCTTCTTCTTCTTCTTCTTCTTCTTCTTCTTCTTCTTCTTCTTCTTCTTCTTCTTCTTCTTCTTCTTCTTCTTCTTCTTCTTCTTCTTCTTCTTCTTCTTCTTCTTCTTCTTCTGCTTCTTGCTGCTGCTGCTGCTGCTGCTGCTGCTGCTGCTGCTGCTGCTGCTGCTGCTGCTGCTGCTGCTGCTGCTGCTGCTGCTGCTGCTGCTGCTGCTGCTGCTGCTGCTGCTGCTGCTGCTGCTGCTGCTGCTGCTGCTGCTGCTGCTGCTGCTGCTGCTGCTGCTGCTGCTGCTGCTGCTGCTGCTGCTGCTGCTGCTGCTGCTGCTGCTGCTGCTGCTGCTGCTGCTGCTGCTGCTGCTGCTGCTGCTGCTGCTGCTGCTGCTGCTGCTGCTGCTGCTGCTGCTGCTGCTGCTGCTGCTGCTGCTGCTGCTGCTGCTTCTTCTTCTTCTTCTTCTTCTGCTCTTCCTTCACTATCTTAGCCTTCTCCTGGTTTTTCCCATAACCTTCCTCGTCATGTTACTACCATCATTAGAATCATCATTATGATCATCGTCGTTAGCATCAGTTTATTCATATTTCCCTTTTCTACATTCCCATATCCTATGTAGCATAACACCTACATATTCTTCTGTCTCATATTCATACTTCCCATACCTCTTCGTCGTCTTAATTTTATTTCCACATACTCTCCCTCAAGTATGTTTACATATTTCCTTTAATCCTTGGAACCAAATCTTACATTAAAACGTATGTTTCGCTCATTTTGCTGCATTCGTTAGTCATGTGTTTTTCCAAAATGCTTTCTCGTTGGCTTATCAGTTACATATAAACTAGTTAAAGTCTCATGATCTCAAGTAAAAATGGATACAACAGTTTTACTGTACTATAATGACACACACGAATATCAGACATATGAACAACAACAATAACAACAACAGAAGGAGAAGAAGACTAAGCATATACTTTTATAGGGGTTGGTGAGAAAGTAAGAACGTGTAGGCAATTTTCTTTGTAAATATGGGTTCAAAATGTTTTAATAATATTTCAGCTATGTTCTAAATGCTTGATTGTTTGGAGACCTGTGTGATCTTTTTTTTTACAATTACATATGCAAGGATGTCGCTGGCGTATATAGTTACAAAGAAACATGTAAATGCAGCTATGTTTTAGATTATGTGGCCGTTGTGTAATATTTAATAAAGATAGAAGAAACAAACACATGTCGCAATGGTTTAAGTTATATTTTGGTTATGTAATGTTTAGAGCCTGAATACAAGATCAAAGAAACGAAAGTAGCAATGTTTTAGATTATACTTTCGTTATGTAATGTTTAGAGACGGAATACAAGATAAAAGGTACGAAAGTAACAAAGTCTTAGATTATATTTCCGTTATGTAATATTTGTCGGCTCCGTGGCGATAGAGTTACGGGCAAAGTTCGTAATCCCGAAAACCCCTGTTCGTAAGACAGCTGTGGGCGATTTGGCAGCAGACCGTCCCACGATGTTTTTTTTAAATTAAATTATATGGGTACCAGTCGTTCAGAAAGCAATGGTAGACTACTGAACTTAAACTTGCCAAGAAATCACGAACTGCCAAATTTGATGGGGTTGACTGCTACGTCCTGTAAAGGATACGCTACTATCTTTTTTTTTTAAATTAATGTAATATTCAGAACCAGAATACAAGATCAAAGAGACAAATGTAGCAGTGTTTTAGATTATATTTTCTTTACATAATGTTTAGAGCTTGGATACAAGACCAAAGAAACACATGAAAGTAGCAATATCTTAGATTATATGTTCGTGTATAGATAGTGGCTATAGCCAGAAGACGAGAGCTAATTAACAAATATATCATTGTCTTAGTTGTTATGGATTGTTTAAAGCGTTTGGAAATTTGAGTACAGCAAGACATAAATGTAGCGATGTTTAACATTTGTTTGTTTGTTTATAAACAATGGTTAGAGTCTGAACATGAAAGCAAAGAAACAAGTCAATGTAGGAATGCTTTATAATGTATGTTCGTATGAAATGATTTAATTCAGAAGACGAGAAAAGAAATAAGTATATATACACATTGTAACTTGAAACTTGTATGTTCGCGTGGTACAGTTAAACACTTAATGCTGAGTTGACTTGAGTTGAGCTAAGAACAGGCATCATTGCACTCAGGACATTCCCATACGCGCTCCGCCCGCCCCCCCCTCCCCCCGTTCAACGGCCAGCGAAGAGTATACTACTAATCATTCCCACCGCTACCTGATTGAAAGTTCTCCTGATCTTCCCTCTCAGTTATGAAATTTTTCCAGAATCCCTGACGATTTCCCGCAATCTCATTTTTTTCCACATACGGTTTCTCAGTCTGTTCACCTACCTTCTGCACCTGTTCCCACAGACGCACGACCACCTCACCCGTGTCCATAGGCTAAACCCTGAATACTAAGGTAAAGCAACAAATAATGAAGCAATGTTTTAGATTCTGCGTTCGTGTGCAGTGGTTAAATCTTTATGACGACTGTAAAGAAATACGTTAACCTAGGAATGATTTTCAATTTATATTCGTGTTTAATGACTACAGCCTGAATATGAAAGCAAAGAAACAAGCAAATGTAGCAAAGGCTCGGATTGTTTGTTTCGGTTGTTAGATCTTGAAGACGTGAGTGGATAAAGTCCCGATGATTCCAGTGCCAATGCCATCAGATCAGGTTAATTTAACAATTTGGCTAGGCTTAGAATAGTGAGCCAAATAATCAACGCTTTCGGATGCCCATGCAGCTGGAATCACTATTATTATAGAACTAAATATTTAACAATGCTTACACCCTTCAATTTCATGTCTTCCATATACTAATATCCACATGTATCCATGTCTATTTTTTCTAACTATATATCTATAACTGTTCTCAATTAGATTGTGCCTACATTTTTAGTTTTACATATCCTGATTTGGCACTAGCATTCTTGCATCTTAGAACAACTTCATTTACCTGGCTGTTGCTTTTATATTTTGTACGATTTTATTTATAATTGTAGGTTTTCTTGTTAGTCCAGCCTATGATGTTCCCGAAAAAGACAACCAGTATCAAAATTTAAGATTTTTGTGTTACATATTAGCTTATGTATCATCTTTTTTCTTAACGTTATTTTATTATCATCATTGTTTATTCTTCCTGTTCATTTTCTCACTATGATGTATTTTCAGATGGATGTAGTTAGTTTTAGGGTATGCATACTGTGACTATATGTTTCACTGTGTCCTCTCTCGCAGATGTACACGTACCTATCTGTTCTATTTTACGTTGCCATACCCTACCGTAGTCGCCATTACTCTTTCTTATTTTAACGTCTAGAAATGTGGCTATATTTACGTGTTTCATTGTTACTAAATATATCAAAATCTTTCTTATATATTCTAGAAATCTAAACTGGCTAAGTGCCATGGGATGATAAATCGTCTTTATTCAGACTTCCTGTAACTACCATAGGCTTATACATCAAACTATAGTTAAAATATTAGTACAGTAGTTTTCCTTATACATCACCTTTTGATTTTATGTATAATACAACATGGTTGCTATTATATTAACAACTTATAAATCATAAATGTGAAACTGCTTTAGTTCACATTTTCCGTCATCCATTTTTGTTTCGTCGATATTCACTTTTTGTTTGCAACCTAATATGTTAAACAGCTTTTGTTTGGCAATTAATAAGGTAAATAGCTTTACGATTATGGGTGCTCATATCGGGCACTGGTGCGGAGTATGCTGACAGTAAAATGTGTCAAATGCATTGAAGAAACATTGTCATTCTTGGCCTAGTCCCACATAGTTCGTATGTCCTTTACTGAACCATGCATGACCTCGTTAAAGCCCAATATGCCTTTCCATAGATATAGTGGTCAAATAATAGTTTTGTAAACCTCGGCAGGTTTTAAGCTTGGAGAGGGGACGGGGAGCTATGCAAGTGTCCCCATTTTAAAATTTGAAAGGTACTTTGGTACCTGGCAGGGAGAAAACGCTCTACAACAATCTCATTCTGCAAGATGCATGCCCTTTTCAAGATTCAGATGACCTTAACTTCAAGGCATCGATTGCAAGATTTAGGACTCTGTTTTCCGGAGGATTGACAACCAACCACACAGCAAATAACCAGCCAATCAACCTAACAGCCAACCAACTGGCAAAGCAACATACAAACAAAACAACCTACCAAGCAACTATGCAATCAAGCGACCAACCAACTAAACAATCGCTCTACCAATCAGCCAACAATCCAAGTAACAAAGTAACTAAATGACGGTGTCGATATTTTAAAATCGAGAAAACGTGTGCAAAGAACGGTTTCGATGTTCTCAACTCCAGATGATTGTGTACGAATGACGGTATCAACGTTTTCACGTTTAAATATTGTGTATGAATAACGATGTCAATGTTTCCAATTTAAGAAGAGTGTGTACAAATGATGGCGTCGATGTTTTCAACTTAAAAAGCGTTTACGAATGAAAGTGTCGGTATTGTACACTTTAGAACAGTGTGTGCGAATGACAATGTCAATGTTTTCAACTTTAGAAGACTGTTTACTTCCTTTGAGTTTTTAGACCTTCATATCTGATCCACAATAGTCACTCTGCACGGCTGCCTGCAAATATTATGTTAATTATTTAATGCAAATTTAAGTGCAAGAATAATGTTTGAAAACGCATCTCGCGCTATTTGTTTAAGTATCGACTTTTAACTGATTTATTGATCTACACTCGTGTTAGGATCAAAGTTTTATGGCTTTGCACTCCGGTCACAACCAGAACGGCTCGGCCTTCCTCACCAGACATGGAAGGCTGTGGAGAGTTATTGTCCTTGCTGATAGGTGTCCACCTGGTCTGGGATCATGTCATACTGTTTCATGTTCGCTTCCTCGCTCTAGAAACTGGTGTCAATAAGCGCTCTTAAAAGATATATGGAGGTGCAGTCGTAGCGCAGTGATCAGTACGCTATCTGTCTAACGAGGCCGTATATTCGAATCCTTATTAAAACTGATGTGGATGTTTTGATTGTTCTGCTCTCTCAGGTCGACCCAGTCTTAAGTGGATTCAGGGATATGTCTTCGGACATGACTGACTGTCATCTTGCCGTCTTGACAGACGATAGTTTGTAAAATGGAGTTATCTCTCTCCATAACACAAAGCCTGGGCTGAAAGTAGAGACCATGTGTTGCCCATGCAGCATGATTCCTCTTTTCGCCTGCCTAGTTTACTCCAGAAGAAAGGTAGCACCAATACATCTGGAACAAGACAAACTGCAGAATCTGCCAGATCAGCAGAGCAACACTCTAACTTTCCGCCTGTTGGAGCTTCCATCCGAGACCAGTTGCCCACCAAGGTTAAGGGCCAGGTCTACCCCGCCATGACATTTAGTCTTTAGGTTGCATTTCCTCCTACTAGGCTAAGGATTGTAACCTCCCAGTTTTACTCCTTCGCCCGAAGTCGTTGGCACAATGTGGGGTGTCGAGTCTGGTGAGCGCCGCCCAACATTCGGCGCTAACAGATAGTAGGTAGTATCGCCTACTCTTCGGACATAGAAGCCTGGTTAAAAACACATATAACACAAATACTAGAAACACTCATTTGAATTTAATTTATATTTTAACATATGAAAAAGAACACAAAATAAAACAAGCAAAACTGATCATTCCGAATCTGATAAATATCATTTAACAAATAAAAACAACATCTAGGTCAAATATAAGAAAATATAAAGAAATTACAAACCAAAGAGTGATTTTATTTCCAACGTTTATTAATGTTAATACCGTGACATGATAGTGGTCCAATGTGTATAGATCTCATCATTAGTTGTTTTATTGTTCATGTTGCATCAACAAGTTTTTTAATGCTGTGTAACTGTATATTTGATGTACTAAATACAATACATATGTGTGTTCATCATTAACCTTTGATTTGTTCTAACATTTAACATGTCGTTTGGCTAACATTTAACAATGTGATTTGTTTCAACATTTAACTGATTTAGTTGTAATACGTTACTTTATTCATATTATATATTTTGCATTTATAATTAAGCTGAGGGCACCAACAAAACACATATGGTTTAAAAGACAAAAATGGGAATATGATAAATACCAATGAGGAAATGTGCAACACATGGAAAGAATATTTTATTGAATTACTAAATTGTGAAGCTCCAAGTCACATTTTCCCACAGGAAGAGGTTCTAACATGCGAACCACAAATTGAAGAACCTACATTTGAAGAAATCCTATATGTAATCACACGACTTAAAAACAATAAGGCAACTGGGGACTGATGGAATTGCTGCTGAATTTATAAAGGCAGGTGGCCATGCATTACATCTAAAGCTATACGAACTAATAATAAAAGTCTGGAGGACAGAAGAAAAACCCCATGACTGGAAAGAGTCATTATTGATACCTATCTTTAAGAAAGGAGACAAGTTCCAATGTGGAAATTATAGAGGAATATCACTACTGTCCACAAGCTATAAGATACTATCCGCAGTATTACTAAATAGACTAAAACCATATTCAGAAGACATATTAGGTGACTACCAGGCGGGTTTTAGACAAAACAGATCAACAATAGATCAGATATTTATCTTACGACAAATAGCCGAGAAACATTGGGAATATAAAAGAGATCTCCATAACATTTTTGTGGATTTTAAAAAGGCTTATGATAGTGTCCATAGGAATAGTCTATGGAATGCTATGCAGGAATTTGGAATACCAAGGAAGTTAATCAACATGACCAGACTATGCATGGAAGATACTTATAATATAGTAACATATAAAGGCAGGAAATCAGACCCCTTCCAAATAACATCTGGCTTGAAACAGGGTGATGCACTATCGCCGCTACTCTTCAATCTGGCTCTAGAGAAAGTTGTAAGGAAGGTAAAGGAGGAATGTGATATTGGAGGAACATCCAAGCTGCTTGGTTATGCAGATGATATAGATATTATAGGGCAAAGTGAACAAAAGACATTGGAAATATTGACTCACTTAAAGGGAAAAGCCCAACAGATGGGGCTGGTTATCAACCAAGGTAAGACAGAATATATGGTAATTTCAAGAGTGGAATGGCTAGAAACTCTGGCCACATACAAATAGATAATATGACCATTAAAAGAACGGAAACATACAAATACCTGGGTACAATCTTCAACTGCTCCAACATCATAAGGGAAGAAATACAAACTAGAATCAACTCTGGAAATAAGATATACTATGCACTACAACATCTACTAAAATCAAAGGCGCTATCTCGTAACACCAAAATCACAATATATACGAAAGGAGACGAAGCCTTGTTACAAACCTTTGAGAACAAAATTTTTAAGACGCATCTTTGGACCCATTAGGGATACACAAAGTGGAGAGTGGAAAAGAAGAAGTAACAAAGACATTTATGATCTGTTTAAGTCCCCGCTAATCACTGGTATCATGAAGGCTAATAGACTACAATGGCTGGGGCATATAGAAAGAATGGAAGATAATAGGGAAACAAAACTCGCTTACACTCAGGGAAATAAATGACCGTAGACCCCGAGGTAGACCAAGAAGGCGGTGGAGAGATAATACATGTACAGACCTACACGCACTTGGAATCAACGACTGGCAAGAGAAGGTCACCAGAGAGAACGAATGGAGACGGATTGTATTTGCAGCAAAGAACCTCAATGGCTCGGAACGCTGAAGAAGAAGAAGAATTAAGCTATGTACATTCAGCAGTGGGTTGCATATCCTTTAAAGGACTTTGCAGTCAACCTCACTAATTGTATGTTTGTAATTTCTTGGGAAGTTTACTTTCAAGTAGCTTGCGATTGTTTCCTGAATGACTGGAACTAAAATCATTTTATGAAGCCAACACATGGCAGTCGGCTGCCAAATCGCCAGCAGCTGTATTTCAAACGCGATATGCGGAGATTACAAATTGCGTCCTTAACCACTGGCCATTTGTAATCCCACACACCGCATTAGAAACACAGCTGCGGGCGATTTGGCAGCAGACCACCTCGCTTTGATTTTCATACAATGGTATAAGTGCAAGTCGTTCAGAAAGCATTGGCAAACTACAGAACGTAAACTTGTAGAAAGAAATCAAAAACGGCGGTGGCTGTGATGCTATCTTCATCACCCACCGAGTGTCGTTGGCCTATACAACTAAGGGTCTCGCACCATAAACACAATGCTCCAAGCCTGTAAAAGGGCTCTTTACATATACAGAGTGTATTTTTAATGACTGTGCAGTGTTTGAAAATATTGCTGGTCCAAAATTTCTATTTACCTATTATGTTGCATGAAATTCACAGAGGTGAATTCACACCTAGGACCGGCATATTTTCAAACACTGCACAGTCATTAAAAATATACCCTATACTTACAATGTAGGAGTCGCGATAACGCAGTGGCTAGCATGTTTGCTTGCCGGCCCGGTAGTTATACCTTCGAATCCATAAAAGTGATGGGGCTTGATGTTTTAAATTGACCTAGGTTATCACCAGATGAACCCAGCCTAAAATAGCAACCAGGAAAGGCACTGAGAAGTAAAGGCGACCGGCATGATATTGAGCACAAAACTCAAGGAGAGCCGATGTGTCTTCACAAATGTGGAGCTTGCATCATATACCGAATACTCTTTAAAGAGCGTAAGAGATTCTTTAATTACCTTTACATTGATCTTAGATTAAGTACATCAAAAATGTTAGTTATGGAAAAGTCTAACCAAGAATTTATGTCAGACTGTTTTATTGGCAAAAAAGAGTCGACAGCACTAGGGGCACATCTGTAAGTGATGTGTCTTCCTTAGCAGATGTTGAGTGTGGGCTGCTGTTTGTTCTCACAAAGCACTGTACTGAAACTACCATGCTTTGACCATGTCGGTAAAGTGTGTCCTGAAGAACAGACAAGTACAACATGATGAGAAAATACAAGGACCAAATTTGTGTACACGTGAGACGTTAATATTGTACTAAGTTATAGAACTAAGTTGATAAGAACAGCATATCTATGGAGTGAAACAAGATGATCAGAAACAACTGGGCTTTAAACTATATTGCAAATTTAATAACATTAAACAACTGTACTTAGGGAAATCGCGGTAGTGCAGTGGCTGAACCGCTTTCATGTCGGTCCGGTGTTCATGTGTTCAAATCCTCATAGAAGCTAATTTTGAAACTTCCAGGTCAACCCAGCCTACACCGTGTACTGGAGAATGTCTATAAAATAAAGGCGGCCGGCAGAATATTGATCACATCACACTTGGAGTAATAGGCCTATAAACATCACGGGCTGTAAGAATATACCCAATATGTCTGAATGCGCGTAACAAGGTTCTTTACATTCTGAAATCATTTTGTGACACACTTTTGACAGCGGCGTCTTGTAATGAAGGGCGAGAAGAATGGACAACCATTATCCGTTAGTAAAACTGAAGGCATGTACTTTCCAATACTGCAAGTAGATAAACTTAAAAGTTGCCAAAAGCAAACATTCTCTTACAGGAATGAGCACTGTCATGAGAAAGAGAAATATAACTAAAAGTAAAATAAACATTCGCTTTAAGGGAAAAGAAAAAATAAAACAGGAGAAAAAAAACAAACAATAAATGCGGTGGATTCTTCACAGCCAACGATGTGGCTAACGGTTACGAACACAATACAGAATCCCACATGCGGCATTCCAAACATAGCTGTAGGCGATTTGGAATCAGACCGACTTTCGCTGGTTTTCATTGAATGGTATGAGTACCGATCGTTCAAGCGGGCAAAGGCAAACTACTGAAGTTAAACTTGCGAAAAAATCACACGCATCAAAAAATAATTATGGGGTTGACTGCGACGGTAAAGGATATGCAACTAACTTTTCTACAATCAAATGGTGAAGACATCAGAAGCAAAGGTGATGTTTTTTTTAAATGTAGCCAGGGAAGAAAGCAAACGCTGTGTTTATGATTGCTACAGGTACTACAAGATCACTAAGGAAAACCATTAGTGTAGATCTGCCTGTTAAGAGGAGGAGGAGGAGGAGGAGGAGGAGGAGGAGGAGGAGTAGTAGTAGTAGTAGAAGAAGAAGAAGAAGAAGAAGAAGAAGAAGAAGAAGAAGAAGAAGAAGAAGAAGAAGAAGAAGAAGAAGAGAAAGAAGAAGAAGAAGAAGAAGAAGAAGAAGAAGAAGAAGAAGAAGAAGAAGAAGAAGAAGAAGAAGAAAGAAGAAGAAGAAGAAGAAGAAAGAAGAGAAGAAGAAGAAGAAGAAGAAGAAGAAGAAGAAGAAGAAGAAGAAGAAGAAGAAGAAGAAGAAGAAAGAAGAAGAAGAAGAAGAAGAAGAAGAAGAAGAAGAAGAAGAAGAAGAAGAAGAAGAAGAAGAAGAAGAAATATATATATATATGTTGCTCGTTTATTGTATGGAATAAAGGGCACTGTTCAACTGTCATTTAATTAAGGGTCTGTATAACGTTGGGATACACTCATGTGCCCAGATATCAGATTCTATTGAATCCTACACAGCCGGAATATGCGCCAAATAGATCAAAAGCAGCTTATTCTTGTTTTTTTAAACAGTAATTAGAAATATATTATTGTATGTTATTTTAATTGCTAACATCGAAAAACAAAACAACAATAACCAAACACAATACATCCTCGTCATTATCATCATGTGGAATTCCGATAGCCGTGCGTGTTTATAGTTGGCCATTTCACACGATCACAAATCCTTCATCAGATATATGTTCAAGTTCCGATAATACCCATGGCCAAGTCATCAAGTTAATTGTCTCTCGGCCTTTCCCTTGCTCTTTTCCTCGTCAATTTTGCTAGTTGTCACTAAGTTTTCTAATTCATTTCCTCTCATAATGTGCCTAAAGTATCTTGACTGTAGGTGTCTAACTTCTCCAATCAATTTAGAGTTTTCGTTTTATTTCCTGAAGAACTTTTCCATTGTTTTTTCTTAATTCTCTCTGTCCATGGAATTCTTTGCATTGTCCTCGAAACAACATTTCTCTAATCATTAGATGCTTCTCAGTTCGCCTGTTTGTTGTCCATGTTTTACATGATTATGGCACTATCTTCATCATCATGTGCAAAGCCGATAATCGTGGTAAAGAGGGTGGTGGAAAGGGAGGGGGGAGAAGGGCCATGTTTCAAAATCTCACACGATCATCAGTGTCGCCGATCATCATCATTATTTGTTACGCCGTTAACCATGGGCGGTAACGTTTCGCCATCTCGCTCTATCACCAGAGTCGTGGATCAGCTCCGTGTTCTTGTCTCGACCATGCCACATGGCCAAGCCATCGAGACATTTTAAATCTCTGACTTTTCCCTTGTTTTTTTCTCTTCAGTATTTCCAGTTGTCACCAAATTCTCTAATTTATTTCTTCTTATAACGTGTGCAAGCAATTTTGACTACGTCTACGTCTAATTACTATATTCAAGCTTACGGT